>WYDI02034545.1:60997-78918 GCA_009867235.2 Psittacus erithacus
CTTCCAGGTAACTGCCCCCAGTTTATATAGTGGGCATGACGTGCTGTGGTATGGAATACCTCTTTGGTCAGTTTGGGCCAGGTGTCCTGTCTCTGCTTCCCCCAGGCTTCCTCTCCTCCCTGGCAGAGCATGAGACTCGGAAAGTCCTTGGTCAGAGTAAACATTACTGAGCAGCAACTAAAAACATCGGTGTTATCAGTGCTGTTTCCAGGCCAAAAGTCAAAAACAAAGCACTGCATCAGCTACTAGGAAGGAGAAAAATGCCTGCTACTGCTGAATCCAGGACATAGACTAAGGAGCAAAAAAGTACACAGATCATGCTTGCCCTGAAACATCTGTAATGATTGTTTTATCAAGAGTTCATGGTAAAGAGAGGCAACACATGATGAAAGTGTTTCTTAGGACAGAAAGGGAATATGTTGTATATGAAAACTGCTACTCTAGAGAAGCATGGTGGTATTTTCACACAGAATATTTAGGATATTATTGAGGAAAAAATATAGTTTGGGTTCTCTTACCGTCAACTAATCTGTCTGATTTCACACTAATAATTTCTAAGTCTTCACATTACAGCAAAATTCTATTAGCAGTTTATAACATGTGCCTGCTATAATTTGTTTTCTTACATTTAATTACATATAATAGTCAGATATTGCATGGATAGTGATAGCTACTAGAAAGGACATTCGACAAACCGTATCATTAGACAAAGCAGATCTTATACCCAGCTCTGCTGTTTCACTGTGTAACTCAGATTTCTGCCTTTAAAATGCAAATAACAATATTTATTCCACCTAAGAAAACTACCTGAAAGGAAAACAGACAAGAAAAATCTTTTTAGAGCCAAACTTCTGTGCATCATTCCATTGTGTTTTTTCCTCTGTCCTTCTTCTATTGACCACATAATGGAAAGCAAAGGCTACTTCTCTGACATCCCCAAAGGTCTTAAATAGGTTTTAAATATTTAAACCAGTATCCAGACCTTTTCTGAGTCAAAACTAAGTCCCAAAGCACTTCAGATGCACCCATTCCTCTTTCTATGCACAAACATTTATATATAGCTCATATACTTTTCTCTCTTTAAAGCAATTCTTTTTTTCCTACAAAGCACTTTCAGATGTACTCATCTGTAAAAATCACTGCACTGTAGGACTCCTAAAAACTTTATCTCCTAGGATTTCTGTTCACAGACTTCTCTAGAGACTGAGACAATCAATACAGCTCCAAAGAACTTCAAAATATAAAATCATAGTTTTAAAGGTTTGCTGCCTCTTCTCAATGCCACATTTTAACATAATTCTATTTTCCCCTTTGGCTCATAGTTATAGCTGTTAGGTGTGGATAAATTAATAAATTGATGGCTGAGAGACCAGGCATTACAAATTTTCATCCCCCTGAAAGCACTTCTTACCTATTTTTCTAAGCCAACAAGGTTTATAACATCATATTGCCTCTGTGTGTCTCTATTAGATGTCCCCTTATAAACCTCTTAGCTGTTTTCAATTGAGTTTAGTCCTGAAGTTAGTAACTTCCTCATGATTTATTAAAACAGGTAGCCAGCTGGAGGAGAGGAAATGCTAGTCTTCTCTTTCCAAAGGCTGAAACTCAAGAGCACTCCTTCCTAAGCACTAGAGGATCTACACTGAAAATAGATATGAGTACCTGATACAGTTTAAATAGAAGCTTTAATTCTATTAGACATCAGAGAATGTGACTTTAAAATACAAAGGCTGAGTCACATAGGCATTGAAAAACAGGTTTCATTTCACAGAACAGCTTGAAGAAGAATGTGAAAAATAAAAGATTTTCCTTAAATGAGGTTGAAACACAGTGTTTATGCTTCTCCAAGGAAGTGTGTCATTCAATCAACCTGTGTTGTAGAATACATTGAAATGAAACAGTGCTTGCATCATTCTAGTGAGTCAAGCTCCAGCAAAAACACAGTTCAGCATAGAAGCAATACTGAAATGAAGCAAACCAGCCACACAGAAAAGTGAAAATGAAGGAGCCACTGGGAACATGCATCCATCAATAAACTTCTGACACTTTACAGACATTAAAACCAGTGGTAGGTCAGCTCTCCCTGAAATTAAAAAGAAATAGAAGAACACCAAACACCTCCAGGACCTCCTGGAGGTGCCTTTGTATTTGCAACACTTCCATCCTACGCTTTCAGTGAATAATTGCTAAACATTTCCACATCCTTCAGGGAAAGGCTACAAGTTTGCAAGTTTAAATTCTTAAGCAAAGTGCAAAAAAAACTCAACAAAATTTAGATAAATACTTCAGGTTTAAATGTGTCATTTTAGAGCAAGCTGACAGACTGAAAATGACAATCTTACAAAAGAGAGCAGCCTCAGCCCGGCAGTCTGCTTTCCAAAAATATCAGCACTGGAGCAACCTGTCAGTTTTAGCATCTCAAGCTGCATTTTTTGTTAACTGCCTTCTGAAATGTAACTATTAGTAAGAAAGAAACGGTTAGAAAAGAATACAAAGGCTAAAAGGCCAGAGAGTACCACGTGGAGCATCTTTGATTATTTGTGTTAGAATGAAACACGTGAAGGATTAGATACAGCAATGCTGATTACTTACTGTGCAAAAATGAGCAAAAGAGGAAATTCTATAACAGAGGTACAGAAGCAATCTTTTGGAAATCTACTTCTAAAAACAAAATAATCCCTATAATTTTCTTAGTGATGCATTCTCATATTGATAGTGACAAGCACTCTAGTATGCCGCTGGCTTTCCCAGTAAAGAGCACTGTTTCAATGTGCAGTTTTGATTTTTGTGGCCTTTGTCATCTATTTGAAAATTCATCCAAGTCCAGTTAGTTAGAAGACAACAGAATTTGTATAGTTTCTTACTAACCACAACTTCAGAACATGTGCTAAGTGTTAGGTCGCTGCAGCAAGAAGTTACACACATGTATTCTCCCATTAGCATGATTTTGTGCATTACATGAATTAGAAGAGGTATGAAAATAAGAGATTGATAATTTTTCACTTATTTTAACCCCTCATTTTCTGCAAGAATTTCGTGAGCAAGAAGCTCTTAAGGTGAGCTGTAGGAAGCAAAAGCATGGGAAGAAAGAAAGGAGAAAAAATTAAAAGCTCCATCCTGTTGTATCTGACTTAACACTCTGGGATGCTACCGGAGTGAAAAGAACAGCAAAAACAGTGAAAAGAGGAGGAAAACCACTGCAAAGAAGCATTTTCTGCAAATAAGCACTGAGATACTTGCAGTCATCAGAGCATTTGGCTAAGATTCTTGTTCACAAAATATGTTATTTAGAAATAGACAGAAAAAAAGGAAGTATCGAGATTGAAGTAGAAATTGCTATTTTATAATAACAAAGCCCACAGTATATCCCAGTGTGTTTTATCCTGAAATGTCAAACATACTTACAACTGACTATTACTCTTAGTTTCTATCAGGTGAATAATTTCCTTGGCTTACAAAAAGTTCCTTGAATATGAAATAAGAAGTATGGCATCAACCATTAAACTATTGTTGACACTTTTAAATCAGCAGGTTATATTTTTCTATTTATGCTTTGAAGTGATAGATAAGCACTAGTTCTGTAAAAAATCTAAATACATATTATAAATAAAATCATAACATTTTCTTCTCTATGGCCTTTCTTAAGAACAAAGCTTGAAATATTTTCCAGAAAATTTAGGACACTGGAAAATTACCCAAGAATGCTGTTTTTTCAGATGGGTTAAGGTAACACAATGAATTTCACTAAATATAAGATTTTGCAAGAATTCTCTAACTCAAATCATCACCTTGAGTTCAAAGAGCATTTTGTAAGGTGTGTGTGCACTATCCAGCAAAAGAACTATGCATATCTGGGAGATACACCATATTGTACTTGTTGGCTGACATTGTCAAAATTGGATTGACAGCAAAATCCAGGCTGTGGGGTGATTGCCTTTGCGGTGCAATGAGGAGCATCCTGCCCTTGCACTTCATGAAGGGTGAACACACTCAGTGGGACATGAGGTAAAATAGCTGAACACCAACCAAAGGTTGAAACACAGATACTCTGCTGGTGATGATGGCACATGTTGGATGAGATGAGCTTTGAATCAAGGGAGTTGGAAACTGCTTGTCAGGTATAACAACAGGAGAATAACACTACAGGATAGAAGAAATAGAGAGAGAGGACCTACTTGAAAAAAGAAAAAAGATGTTTCACCATCCAGAAGTATTACAGAGAAAGGGCAGAAGAGACAGATTTATACATCATGCTTCAAGAATGGTGTTATTTATCTAGGGCCCAAGCTTGCCTGTAGGGAAGCTGGATCCTGCTTATATGCAGAAACCCCTTTTTTTACACAGTAAAAAACCGTAAGAACTTGCACAGTAAGTTCTGTAATCTGACCCCATTTTCCCTTTCTCCCCACAGAAGATAATCAAAATAAGAAAGAAAAACAAGAAAAGGTTTGTGTGCTAAGAAGTTTGAGCTGATCTAATGGAAACCTTGTACGACTGACATAAGAACATTAGAACAGGACAAACAATGACACAGCCAGTGCAACAATTGTACTAAATTATTAGGGGGGGTTGTATAAAAAAGAAATACTTAAACTGACTTCTGTTAGTGGCATAGAATATAAGAAAGGGAAGTATTCTGATGACTATACAGTATGCTGATAGCACCTATAAAAGAAGGAGCTTTTAATTGTATCTAGGTAGCAGCTAAATCCAAATCTCTTAAAACATTACTGGAAATTACTTATGAACAATGAAATCTGGTGTCCCATTTATCTAGTTAAGTCTCCACTGAAGCCACTCAGTAGGACAGAAGACAGTGCAGTATTTTACTGCGAAACCTGAACAAATAATAACTTGTGAGCAAGCCTGGATTTTTGTCATCCATTTTACTTATGTTACTTGTACAGTCTTTTCTGCATGTCTGTACTGATATTCATAACCCTGCACACTCTTCAAAATCCCTCACCTTTTGCTTTTTGGCTGCTCTGGCCAAATTTCTTCAATGTCTCCTTGCAACAGCAGGATCCCCAGGTTTAATAGGCTAAAGATGTTGCTTTGCTTGGTGACTTCTTGAGGGTTATATTCCCAGTGAGAACCGCACACACTGAAAAAGTGGGTACAAAATGTAAATAGTGAGAATGTGAAATTTGGAATTGCTGCACATTGTCTTTTTAACTGAAAAGCAAAAATAATCTGTGTGGGAGAAATCCCTTGAGAATTTGCATGGTTTTGTTTTTATTACATGATTCCCATCCACCATCCTTTTGTTATGTGGACTACACTGTATCCCCCATAAATAAATAAATAAATAAATAAATAAATAAAGCTTAATATCTTTGCTTTAATACTGTAAGATTGTAGCATGCTTTACAAGATGCAGCAAGAAAATACTTTCATAATGTTCCACTGCTTACCTGAAAAGGATCTTGCCAGATATTTATTGATTCTTGCTTCAGTTTTATGCTCACTATTCTGCCCTGCTACCTTTGACTGAAAACATCTTATGTCCCTTTTCCATATCCATACTTATCTACCTTTCCTCTTCCATTTTATTAGAATATGTGTGTGTATCAGTTAAACTTGTAAATGGTTTATGTGCTTATGCCTGAAGGCATTCTAGGATGTTGCTCATATACACAATATGGAAACCAACCTCAAGCAGTGATGACAGCATACACAGAGATACATATTTCAGTGGGAATGCAGGCAAGCAAAGAGACATGTACACACATAACAGAGACAAAATGAAGAAATTTAACATCTCCTTTTTAAAAACCAGCTACAGAGGCTTCTCTGCTTCTAGGAGGGAAAAGAAGGGCTGAGCTGGGGCTTCCCTGCTGCCTCCATGTGCTTGCTGAGTTGCTCTTGGGATGCCCTGGGGCTGGGCAAACTGATTAGCACACACCTATGTACTAACACACAGTTACCACTGCAGAATTACAACTGAGGAGACATTTTGTGCAAATGCAGGAGCATCTGAAAAGAATTATTTTCTGCGCGTACTAGTTATCTAAAAAAAAGGCGGTGAATAAACCTGAAGATGGAAACACTGTCAAAAGTGTTTTCATGGGTTCTGCTCCCCAGCCCCTTGTATAATTGAGACTACGGGCATGGTGTTGATGTCCTTTCATTAGTTAATCTGCAGCAGTACATCCTGCACTTTAAATATCACTTACTTGCCTACGTTACAAGAAGTATGGAATTTCCCTGTTTATTACAATATGGCAACCTAGAAAAGACCCACATTTACTTACTCAGTTCAGAACCCCTTAAACATATATATTGGAAGGATACTTGTTGATTTTTTAGAAAGAGTACTGTAAATCTTTATTCCATAAAAAAACATTTATCAGATTCATAAATATTGCTTGAAATATCTTAGCCTTTCTCAATAACAATTATTCATCTCTCATTCCTTTACACAACAATTACCACAAATAAGCAAATAAAGGAGTGATATGATCTTCAAGTGAATGCCCAGTTGTCAGAGATTTTCTAGGAAACAGCGCACCTTTACACACCAAGGTGTAACACTGCTTCTGTTAGTATTAATACTAATATATTCTGAACAATTTACTATCTGTATTAATGGATGCTATCATTCTTGCTTATATTAATACCAGTATGCTACTTCTTCAAAGCAAATACGGACTTTGCTAAGTGTTAACTCATAGTAAAGTGCACTGGACTGGTTAAGTGGTAATGAACTTCCAAGGTTCATGTTTAAGCTTTTGACCATCAGAGATTCACAACCTATAGTCTGAAAACCATTGGATCACTTAATGATATTTTCTCTCACAAAAGGGTTCTAAACCATGCATGAGTTCTGCAGTTGGGTGGTGCCAAATATAAAGATCTAAGGTTCACTGCAGTTCAGATTAAATAGCTCTAAGGAGAAACCATGAACTTACTAGCTTTTCTTACTTGGAAATGTTTGGGGTAGTTGATGCATAAAACCACATGCTATGGCTCTATATGCCATTTGTCCAGTATCTAAAATGCCATTTTCATAACCGCCTTGGCCAGCTGCTAATACTGCTTCTTGGGAAGTAATCTGTAAACAGACACAGGTATACTTAAAAGGAAACATTGCCAAAACATTTGCTATTCACATTATTCAAATATTCTTTCTCCCAAGTACATTATCTTTCATTACAGTAATAATCCCCTTTGCATTCACATGGTCAGTACATCTGTCTTGCTGCATTTCTGGCTCATTGAGGGGAAACGCCTTGGTGACTTGCCAGATAAAGGTAAAAAAATAAAGGGGAAAAAGTCAGGCAAAAGGATCAATGAAACCAAGTAAATCCCTGTTGGCGTTAGAAGTACAACAATAGTCACTTTTATAAGAGTTCGCTGTGTTTTCTGGAATAGGATATGAGGCTTGAAACAGAAAGGATGGCATTTTCTGAAAGTGAGCATTATCCCTGTGAATTTTTAATTTTTTAAAGGCTGAGAGTCAAGAAAGCACAGACACCACATGTGAGTGTAACCAGCTGCAATACCGGGTCTTACAAAGATAGGCTTTTAGTTTACACTGAATTCCACTTTGTTCAATGGATCCAACTGCAGGCCATATTCAGTATGTGCAAACATACACCAGTATTGAGGTTTCAGATTGTGACACTAGAGCAGAAGTGAACTTCCTAAATACTGTGAGAAATATAACTGATCCACTCAATTACAAATGCCAAAAAGTAGATAATAACATATCCTTTCTTATAGACTGAGATTGGAACCTCTTCACAGGAGGGTCTTCTTGCAACTCCATGTTTGTATGATTTTTAATGTAATGCCTGCCCTGAATCAGGCAAACCCTCTGGGCTGTAATGTAATAGCAGCAACATTTTGAATTCTCCTCTTTCTCTGCTTGGAAAGTAGTATTATGGAACCACAGATAAGAAAATTAGGAAAAGGTATTGACTGCAGTTGTCATATCTTGTCTAAAACATTTGGACGTGCCCAGCAGCATTCCCAATATGTATGCCAAATTAAATATATAGAAGCACATTGTGAAATCCACAGGATGGTGCTTGAACAGATTCAGTGGCAATTAGCTTAAGAGCTGCACTTGCTTTTCATGGAATCTACAACATTAGCTCCAGAAAACAGTTGATATTTTGCAAGCCAGACTGAAGGACATTATAGAGTCACATTGTAATGCCTGATTCTAACCTTCAGTGAGAAAATCTTTCCACACATTTTGCAGCACTCCAGTATTTGCCCTGAAGTGTCCTTTGTCTTCACATGAGATGAAGTTGATGCTCTAAGAATTTTATTTATTCAGGTATTATTTCAGCAGACTACAACACACAAATGAGAAAAGGAAAACAGTGATTACCAGTTTATAACTTAGCAAAATCTGACTGAGATTTCATCTGTTATCAAAAAACAAGAGCCCTCTCTCTTCAAATATGGGTGGCTGAGGCTTATCCAAGAAAGGTCATGGGGAATCTTGTTACAATGATGTATCATCTAGTGCCAGGTCCCATAGAAAGGGACATGGGTTCAAACTTCTTCACTTTCTAAATATAGAGTTTCAGTTTCAATGTTCTTGAAAGCAAATCTAAGCTGCATGTTTTTAAACATATTTCACCTTTTCCTAGCATCTCTGTAACTGGTTTATTACATTTTCTCTTCTTTTTTCAAGAGGGAAACATATTACTTTTCCCCTTTCCTCTTTTTCTCAAGGAAAAGGCTCCACTTACTCATTAATTTTATAAAAACTTAATTTCCTGTGCCAAGAAATTCGTCTTGCAAACATACTACAGACATTTCTGTACAATCACAAAGCTGCAAAACCAACCAACTAGAGAAAGATCGTTTTGCATCATCAAATATTGATTAAGTTAATGAAAATTTTGTCAAGCAGACATACGATGGCATGAGATTAACTGCCATGTATGTTTTTACTAGGTATTTTTCCTTTGTAAACAAAAATGAGTTAATATGTCAAAGAAAATTACATGAAGCAATGAAGTGGAATTAAATTAATTTTACATTACAGTTGAAAATGCAAATGTTTCTCTTTTAGTATAAATGATAGTTTTTTTCCAGGACCATCCTTGTTAATTCAAAAGCAAAATGGAGTTAGTATTTTACAGGGAATTCTAACAGACCAAATATTAGTGTTGTTTATTAAGACAGTGGCTTTAGTGCTAGACAAAAAAATTGAGTCTCTTCTGTGTTTCAGAAAATCTCTCTTATATTCTGTATATGTGCTTACATCAAGAGGATTTTAGAAACATCCAAAACAATCAGGCACAAAACTGCATAGCTTAATAATAAGGATCCTATTGTAATAATGAGAACTGTGCTTGAACAATTTATTTTTTTCCTCCTTTTTCTCAAAAGATACCACTCTTTGAAGAGATGATGAGGAGTTACACACTGAATAACAAGATAAATTCACAGTGTAAGAGTCCAGCAAAGAAAAAGCCTAGGTCCTAACAGCTAGGAAGCAATTATCTACCAGGTACATGTGCAAACCAAGGGGCTTAGAGCAGCCAAGGGAAAGTAGCGAAATGCACTTTTCATGGTCTAGTTTTAGGCATATTCCTGTGGGAAATCGTAGCTCTCTACAATATTTTCAAATACTTGTTTGGCAACATGTGGTTTGTGAGCATTCAGAAGAAAAGAGTATGACCTGTAAATAAATGTCATTTTTAAGAATGAGCATGTGTGCAATTAGGAGATTCCCAAAAGATTTAAGTGGGGTTTGAAAGCTACTCCAATGCCTTTGGGCTAGAAAGCTTGGCACAGACTGAACCAGAAAGAGATAATCTTGATTAACAATTCCTCAGAGACAGAGACAGAAAGCACTGGTGCTGCACAACAGAACGGCTGCAAGGCTTACTGGCCAAAGCCCAGCAGTAAGCGACACTCGTTTTTCAGGTGTGACAAGTATTTCTACCAGAAACTCTCTTTTGGGATTATGTATAAAGACTTCAGTTCTTGCTGCCCTCAGTAAGACTCCTGGTGCCACTGGCAGACTACTCTGGGGACTGCATGGTCAATAAAAGTCTTCATAACTACCAGGGTTCAGGAGACTCCTGGTACCCATGCAATGCTCCCTACCATTCCCACCTCCAAAGCAGAATACCATTACTTGGACTACTGGATGATTAAAAAGAGAGAGAGAGAAAGAACATTTACAGTTATTTTCCATAGAAATACAATGATACTAGTTAAAGAACAATAAAACACTTTATAACTTACCCTAATTCAAGGTAATTCACTGATTTAGTATTTTTTATTGCAAGTCAGAAAATAGTCCAAATGTTGTAATGACTTGTTTCTATTCAACATAGGCTCTAACTTCTCTGCTGTAAAATCCAAATACCTCCCAGGAGTGCTTACACACCTATGACTAACACTTCCATCTTATTCCCAAATTGAGAGAAAAAGCCCGGATTCAGACCAGATCTCAGTTTTGCTGTTTTACATGGTATCTTTGCCTCCTCCCAAGGTTGCCTCAGCAAGGAAAAGTCTTAACCTCAGCCTCCATCAGCATGGGACATGTGGCACAGTTTGCTGTGTACTGTACCCCTTCTGTTCATGTAACATCTAACCTGTTTTTCAGAGTGAATTTGCAGTCCATGGGAACAGCTCTGCAACCTATTTATCCTGATATTTCAGCATACTTGTACGCTGTGTACTCGCTGTATACTGTATATATACAGTATAACCTGTAACTAACATCTCTTCAACTGAAAGAACATTTCAGTCTCCATTTCTATTCATTTTTCCCTGTGCAGCAAAATTACCTTATGACTAGCAATTACTCCTTACAGCCAGTTATTTCTGTGATGGCTATTTGCCCACTGAAACCAGATTAATTCACTTATTTACAAAATATATCAGAGAGGCATCAGTATTCTAGTCAACACTGACTCAGGCTGGCCCTGAATCAGTGGCCAGACATGACAGCTCCATTCACCACAATGAACTTACTTTTAACTATTATTATATCCCTTTTTTTGAATGTCTTCACATACCTCAGTGAATACTTATATCCAGGAAAATGAGATTCATACTTTCAAAAAGGCTTATTTCACTCCAAAACAGACTGTGGACACACCACTGGAGACAGACATTTCTTCTGATTCCCTGATTCGGTAATCAGATTTACCCAAATGAGAGCTGAAATAAACACTTTCTGCCTTTTCCTCTAGATGCCAGTCAGGAGATGACAGATCGTACTCACAATTTTAATTGCTTGTGAGTGCAATTTTCATAAAGTCTGCTGTTGTACGGGCAGTTACAGGCCTGCTTTTGAAAAAATCTCCTTTTTTGAATGTATCAGAGTAGCACTACAGCATATGTGTAATTTGAAAGCTATTCTCCTCTCTCCTTAATTGAGGTTTAAGCATATGACTCAAATTAGCTCTCACTGAAGTGTTTTCTTGATCTTCTTTAAAGAAATATTTACAAATCAAAAACCTACTTATTGTTCTTCTAGAGCATGTTGAAATCCTATCTTTTTATTACCACTTCTTTATTAAATTAATCAAATATTTCCATGAAGTTATACTGGAAATACAAAGGACCCTCCTCAACTTTAGATGACGGTAAGAAGCCATCACAACACAAGTTTTCACATGAATCAAATTTAAAACAAAACCCTCAAATTCTCAATGAATTTTCCCAAGGTGGTTTTCTCCATTTCCCCAACAATATGGTGTTGATTTTTTCACAACTCAGACAGGAACTATGCCTTAGATTAATTTGGCCAGTCTGTATTGAATAAACTTGTTTATACTTTCTACAGCACTTCATTATCAGCATTTTCTAGACAAAGAACTACCATTTCTGTTTCATCTTGCAGCTTCAGTGCATAAAGCCATTCCCATAACACCATCCCCTGCAACCACATAGTGCTCCCTGAAAGCTCATCTCCTACCTTGTTGCAGCTGCTGCCCCTATCACTGAGTCACTGACAAATTGTATCATGGTAAATTGAGCTTACATCATATTTAATTCTGGAGTAATTTCTTTTGAAGGAAATATTTCTCATATCTTGATAAAGCATGCTTTCTGCAGAGCGGAACTCCTATACTGAAGTGCAAACTGAATGCATCAGAGAGCACTGAACTTCTCCAGAATACCATATTTAAAACATATAGCCTGCTGTTACTTTTACTCTAGCAAAATTTCATACTCTGTGTTACAAAAATTGCCAATTTTACACAAAGTAACCCCCTTATAGTACATCAAGAACACATACACTAGTTCCTAGTGTAATGAGAAATACGCATTGTTCTGAACAGAAACCTATTCTTCATCAAAATGTGATAAAACTGCTCAATGCCTTTATTTGCCTTTGATCATAACAAAGTCTTAGGCCTTAAACAGAGTCCCACTTCTCAGCGTGTGAAAATGGTTTTAGAAGGAGAACTACAGTTGAATGGCTCTTAGCATAAAAAAATGTTAGTGATCATCCTGAGTCTAATAAAATACAGGAAGATGGGTATATGCATGCAAAGCATTCATCTGCTTGAATGGTAAGGTGAAACAGTACCTTCTTATGCCTTAGGTGAGGCATCATGGCTTAGAAAATGGGTGAGGCTTTATAGAATATGCCCAACTCATAGGACTATCTTCTAAACTAGAATCCTGGTCTGCAAAACTGGGATTACTTCAAACAGCTTTCTAACACTGGAGGAGGGTGGGGAGAACCATGTACGTTAACCAAGGAGATTCCAACACGCATTGAGGCAACCCTATGAAACCTTCCTGAAACTGTGCTACTGGTGTTCAAATCCCCAGCACAAAATATTTCAAGTAACTGAATCTAATGTTGCACAAATATTTGTAGATATCTTTTCCATACAGACAAAGATCACAGAAGCTTTTCCTCAAAACTAAAATTTCACTTCCGAGGAAAAGATAATTTCCATTGAAAAAACATGCAAAAAAATTCAGCAAGGTCTCACAACTGCAGCTGGATATTACATTTGATCTAAGCTAAGGTCATGAGGCTTTGAGAGGGGCTGAAGCTGACCGAAATGTGATTTGAAAATAAAATTGTAAAATGTAAAACCAGAGTTGTTTCCAGAGTGCTGACAGATGGGGACAGATGACTGTGCTTTATTTCTTATACTAGCTACTAAATTGCTGTCATAGTGTGCTAAGGAAAATTATACATTTGACATTACTGAGCTGCCTGATAGGCAGGTCACTACAGAATTTATTCCTCAGGCATTCAGCAGTGAGGCATATTTGCCAGTGGAGACACCTCTGCTTCTCTTTGCTAAGACCATTAATGTGAAGGGTTAGTGTCCTGATACATTGCAATGATACTACATCAGTTTTTAAAGTTAAATCAAATGCTACAGTACATTACATCAGCTGAAATGACAGGTCCTGCTCAGGCCTGAAAAAGTGGCTTACTCTGTAAAGCATGGCTCTACTGAGAAGTTACTTTATAAGACTGATATCGGTTTCTACATGACATTGGGATGACTGAGTTGCTTCTTATTTTCTTTACAGATAACTCCTTTTCCCTCAACTTCTGCCTTCATTTCAGCTGACAGGCAAGAAACTTTTTGCTGAAAGCTGAGACTTGGGCAGAGACCTGCCCAGCCCTCACATCACCACCAGCTGGTAGTAACACGGGGCTGAGCAGCAGCGGCTTAACAGGAATTTAGAGACATAGTTGTTAAGATCAGCTATAGCCTAGTGAGGCTGTATCTCTAGTCTTTCTTTATAATCAGTGGTGTGTCTCGCTTCTCTATTGGTTTGATGCTGATTCAACCCTTCCAATTCTGATGAGTTGCACTGATTTGCACAGATATGAGATTTGAGGAGGACATCATTAATTAAATTAAAGGCTTCTGCTCTGACTCACCACTACATAGAATATTATTCTCTTTCTTCTGTTGGGTTCATTTCAATATGGTTGGTTACTAATACAGTAGAGCTTTTAGGTTTTCTTTCCAAAGTAAGGATGTTCAATATGGTTGGTATTTATACTGTTGGATTTAATACTGTTTTTTTAAATAAGCTGGTCTTTGTACAAATAGTTTCTAATTCATTTCTTTCATTTTTATTTTTTAGAAGGCTGGGGTTTTTAGACCATTGGGGGATTTGTATTTTTAATATGGTTGCCTTCTTAAACAGTTGAGGTTTTTAACAAAATTGGGGCTTTAGATGGTTGGGTTTTAGCCAGTTTGTTCTTCTGATACTGGGGAGATTATTTAACTTTTTTATATATACAGCTGGGTTTTCTTCTACCCTTTTTTAATGCAAGTGGGTTTTTTATCACTTGGGTCTTAATGTCTGTGTTTTCATACTTTTTTTTAACATGGTTGAAACTTCAATTGCAGCAACTACTGGAAGAGTCCATTTCCATAGTGTGTTTTAATAGTAAATGCCATGAACTCCTCTAAAATCTATTCCCCTCCTTTAGAAAGATAAAAATGAATTAATTAGGTAACATAACAGCTATAGTTATCTGCTGGGATAAAGTAATTTCCATAATACAGGCATTTCATTAAACAAATTTACACCCACAGAGGCACATCCAAAGCAACAGATGTCTTACAAAAGACTGTGCTATTATCAAGAATACAGTGACTGGAAAAACATCAATATTGTCAGCAGCGGCAGTATTAAATTCTTTCAATGTCAGTGCCAAGGTGAGAGACCAGCCCTGTGTAATTCCAGTACAGTAGGCTCCCATTTAACTTCTCTCTGCCTTTGGGGAGGGACTGCAGGGTACCTGGTACATAACCAGCCCACTACTCGTGCTCAGAAATGGGCAGTCTTCTTTCCTCCTGAAAGTGTATTTTGACCCACCTAGTATCAATGATGGCTACTTTATGGCCAAACTCAGGCAGCTTAAACCTAGTTAGTGTTTCAGCCTTCAAGATTTAGTAAGAAATATAATGAGAGTACCCTGACCTTTCCATTTAAACTGCTCTTCTTCAAAGCTTACATGCATACTCAAAATTTCTTGTCAAAATCACAGACTACTTTCTAATTAGAAGTTGGGATAATATAGGGATTAATTCATTTGGAACAAAAAAAGAAATGTTACATTTGCAGTAGAGCTCATTAATAATTTAAAAGGGAAAAAATGTCATGCATTCAGCTCATGGGAAGTGAGAAGAGCAGTGATTTTTAAAATGTAGATTTTTGATTACTGACTTAAATGATCTAGAACTGAAAACTCGTGTTTCAAGAACAAGAAACTTTGTTTTAAAATACAATCCTCATTTTAAATTATTTGCACATCTGAGACCCACTGAAAGCTGTTGCTATACACCTAATTAATGAGCCATATATATTTGAACATCTGTATTTCACTCTTCATTTATTTTCTTGCTCATCCACTTGGAGAAAAAACACTTGAAAACATTTAATGAATATCCATTCAGTGGATAAAATAGCAGTTGTCTGGTGAAGGATCATTTATTCTATGTATGGTTTGCAGCTGAACGACCTTCCGACAACACCTACTTTCTGTCCTCTGTACCATCAGCTCATGAATATAGTATGTTGTACATTCTAAGGTATGTAAAATTCAATTCAACTGCCTCAGAGTGGAACGCCATTGACTTTGTTCACATGCTACACTAGGAGATGCTCTGGATAAACTCTATAAATATTGCTCATACCTGGCTACTGCAAACTGTACATAAGGTGAAAAAACTTATCATTCATTGCTCTCATTGTGGTTAAATAGGAGATACCAGCAGGCTGCTCTTGCCACTCTTTCTTCTCTACCATTCTAGACCACAGACTCTTTAAGACAGATATCTATGTTTAACTATAAGGCACATAGCAGCTTTTGCGTTAGGCTTAGTTTTGTTTTGTTTTTCCCTCTGACTGCGGTCACTTCGCCTGTTTCATAGTTACTGAGTACAGACAACTGCTTGCAGTCTTGGTGGACATAGATCCTGCCACAGTCACATTGCCACTCTCAGCAGGAGCCTCTTAGTGACCTACCTTATTGACATTTTGACATTTAAAATGCAATAAACAAGGGCTGTTTGGTAAATATCTCCCAGAAGTATTCGAAATGCTTACAAATAGTAAAATTAGCCATGATAGTATCAGACAGGAGGAGAAAAAATGGATTTACATCTATTAAAGAGAAGTTTAATATTCCTAGTGCCCAAAACAAAGTTGAGGGAAGAAATTTAACAAAATGAGTCATATTTTACAAGCATGTAATCCTGAGCTCTACGTTTAATAGTGTGTATGACAGTCTGGCCATCATAAACTTGATGCCATACATGAATGTACTTGAGGACCATTAAAACAAACATCAAAACATGTTATTTCAGCTTGACTTGGTTAAATTTTCATACTTACTAAATTCAGTAGGCACATGCATGTTTTACACATTTCAATGAAAGCCTGGCATCTCTCATTTAATTTCTTCTAATCCTACAGGAATGAAATGAGTCTACTGCCAGAATTTTTCAGTCACTGAGTGACTGAATTGTAGTACCATAAAAGTTTGAAAAATATCTACCAAGAGAATTTACTCTAATAGCTAACACAAAATAAGCACACGAATCAAACGGCTTCCTGCAAGGAGCAATCCAAGGGAGATCATTTCTGCTGGAAAAACAAAATGCTTCTGAACACTAGAGAAAGCGCTGAATACTCTGGGCATCAACTCCAACTATGTTGTATCACTGCATCCCAGGTTGTCAGCTGTTTGCTCCATATTCCCTGCTAAGAGGCATTACATGCATGTCAGCTTGGGGGAGTCAAGGATTTCAATCCTTGTCTACAAACTGAAGTACTCCATCCATTTTGAAATATTTACTCATACAAATTTATATTGCAAGTTTCAGTTTGCTCAGTGGAGAGACACAAGTTAAAGACAACTCATGTCATTTTCAACCCAGAAGATAACTCCAAAAAAATACTCAGTACAAAATACAATCTTATATTCCCCTCTTCCACCCATGTGACTTCTAAATGTTTTTTTCATTCAATGAACACCAGTCAAAAAAATGAAAAACCAATCATATTTTAAAAAATGCATTATTGAGGCTTTCCTAAGCATGTGCTCAAGAGACACGAAGGCTGTCATCAAAATGCAAGCATCAAAAAACTAAGCTTAGGGACACAATTTAACACTCTGACCTAAACAGACTTAATCCATTTCAGTCCTGTCTGCGCTGCAGTGACACATTAAATACCAGAGCCATGTACCACTATGGATACACTTTTACAAATATCAAGCTGACTAGTTTGAAATTAATTAAAAAATAATATTACATTCTAGTCCCCTTATGGGGTAATTTAAATGATTACATGTTTTGAGACTAAAAGGTCAGAGAGTGAGCATACAGTGATACGACAGTCCTATTATTGCATGTCTGTCTGATCTGAGCATCTTCTACGGTATGTGCAGAAAACATAATTGCTTGACATGTTCTAAAATAGTGTTATGAAAGAAATGCTGACTTTATGAAAATGAATTGTTCACAGGAAAGTGTTAATAGCATTTCTGTTGTTATTTTTACAGTAACAAAACCCACAAAAATAAATATATTCTGGTTGAAATGTTTTGTTTCAGCTTTACAACTCTGATAATAAATTGTAAGAGTAAGTATATTACCTGAGTTGTTACAATAAAATACAAGACATCCATACCATAAGAATTCCTCTAATGGCTATATTCATATTTTTGAGGGTGGCTATTTTCATTCTCATTTAATGTGAAAATTTTGTTCTCTTTCACCAAGTGAAAAAAAGGGGCAAAATGTACAGAGTTTAAGTTATGATCAGGTCTAGAAAGAGTAAATTTCTACTTAGATTCATTGCAGTCAGTTTATATGTCATTAGGCAGCACAGAAGTAATTCAACCAGAAATTTACAGTGATAGACTAACTGGTAAATTTTTTATGTATAAATTAGAGTAACAATAAATATAAATAAGAATAAATAAATATAAA
>WYDI02034548.1:0-29346 GCA_009867235.2 Psittacus erithacus
CACAGGGGCTTGGAGCAAGCTGCTCTAGTGGAAGGTGTCCCTGCCTGTGGCAGGGGCTGGAACTGGATGAGCTTTAAAGTCCCTTCCAACACAAACCATGCTGGGATTCTGTGATACAATTTTCTTTGTTTCGTCCTGCACTACATTTGAACAAGTCAAAATGGTTAAAGTATTTGTCCCTCCTGTGTAGCCAGGGCAGAGAATAATTGCCCAAGAGTACAGCACTTGAATCTGCAACTGGGAGGAGCTCCCTGGAGCATCCCTGCAGTCACCTGCATTGCAGCGCTCTGTCTCAGTGTCTTCACATACCACTTTTCCATTTTAAAAAAGAGCTGGCATTTTTGCTTTTGTTTGCGCCCATGGCAGGCTGTGAGGTAGGTAGTGCTGTTACCCTGGTGTCTAGAAGTTGCCTTTCACAATGTCAGATCCAGGTGTATTTTTGGCTAGTGCCTGCACTTGGGCCAAACCATCCTATATTTTTTGTCAGGTATATCACTGTTGATTTGATTTAAACTTAGTAAATCATGTACAAAGATCTTAAAGACAAGTTGTCATATTCTGTTTCCAATCAACAGGTTCAAAGTTGAACCCTCTGTTTCATCAACATGGGAGTTAAAGTTTATTTTCCCATAGTATGTTTTGATGGGGGTAAGACAGAGCAAGCTCCTTTCGGTCTGTGAATAACGTGAAGCAGTTTTGTTGTAGAAACCTTACTAAGACATAAGGAACAATCCAGCTTGACTTTTAAATCACAGATGCTATGCTTAGGGTAGGCAGCTGGAGGTATCTTTAGCTTTTGGCTTGTCCTCTAAGTCACTGGAAGTAACAGCAAGGCCATGTGCTTCCCTCTTCAGCCACATACTGAGCTAAATCGTGCTATTAACATCAGGTATTTTTCTCCCTTCCTGTTCTGTCCTTCATGTCTCCTTCCATAAGAATGTTCCTTGTGTATTTAAACATCTTTAAGCAATGGAAGGTTCATGGTGAGCATGTGTTGGGAGAGCCTAGAGTTTTGCTGGTGAGATACAGCAGTCTTTTGGGAAGTTTGTGCTCTGGCTTTTTTGTTGAGTTAAATAGAATTTCAATTATTCATGTAATTCAGCATGAAAACTGAAGGAGCTCCTTAACTGGGTCCTTATGGCAAGCAGTTTCATTTCAAGAGCTCATCTTGTTCTTAAGTGGAAGAACAAATTAATGTTCTTTAAAATAAACTTTGCACAGCAGTCCTCAAATCCCCTGTAAGAAACTGGGGGAGAAGCCTGTGTGTGAATTGCTGCTGAAACCAGTGAGAATCATCTTGTGGTAACTGTTAGTACCCCGTGTCTCTGGGCTTCACGTTCCCTGGGCAGTGCCTTTGCTTCTGCTGTGGTTTATGTTAATGGTCCTGCCAGAAGATTCTCATGGGCTATCATACAACCAAAGACAGAGAAAGTGGACTTGTCAAGGTTGTTCTGCAATCTGGAGGAAAAGCATGCAATTTAGCTATTTAATAGTAAAATGAAGATACATCCCGTGTGAGGTTTTCCTGACTTTCACAAACTTGACTTTGCTGTACCAAATATTACTGTTGTTAGAGTGAGTCTAGAGGAGGCCATGGAGATGCTTGCAACGACTGGAGCAGCTCTGCTCTAGAGCCAGGCTGAGAGAGCTGGGCTGGGTCAGCCTGGAGAAAAGAAGGCTCCAGGGAAACCTTAGAGCAGCTCCAGTGCCTGAAGGGGCTGACAAGTGTTCAAGGCAACCTAGTCTAGTGGAAGGTGTCCCTGCCCGTGGTAGGGAATTGGAACTGGATGAGCTTTAAGGTCCCTTCCAACCCAAACTGGTCTCTGATTCTATGAAATAGTAGTGTAATATTGTATCTTGTCCAAAAGCTGGTTTATGCATTTTCAAGTTGAATTGGGTTGTCTGAGGCCGCAGCAGTTGCTCTCCCATTCCTTTTGGCTTTGGACCATGTGCGGAGGCACCGATCTCTCCCTGCTTGTCAGTGTGCTGGGCATAACAGTGATGAGTGTTTGCCTGGCAGGTGATCCTGGACCTGGAGGAGGAGCGGCAGCGGCACGCCCAGGACACCGCGGAGGGGGATGATGTCACCTACATGCTGGAGAAGGAGCGGGAGCGGCTCACCCAGCAGGTACGCTCGGGGAGCTGGTACTGCCCAGCCCACAGAAACCCGGCTCCTGGGTGGTGAACTCGGTAGCAATGTCTAATTGCACCTTTGTGTTGAAGGAGCAGTAGGGACCTCCCTCCTCTGTAAGGCACTCCTAGCTTGTATAATATCAAAATATGAAAAAGAACCGTAGTATTTTGGGTGTTTTGGTAGCTGAGCAGTGCTAAAAGCTATTAATAGGCAATTGAAATGTTACTTCAGCCTGAAATGTGAGAAGTTCTCGAGAACAAGCCTGCACTTACAAATGATAGGGCTCTCTAGTACTCAGCATTCAGAGTAAGTCATGGAAGATCTCCTGGGGGTGCTATTCAGAGATGATAATAAATATTTAAGCTACTGTTCTCTCTTACTCAAGCGCTGTAGACTTTATTAAACATACATAACACATCAGCATTTTAAAGTCTAAATGCCTTTAAAAGGCAAACCAACAAAGTAGTAAATGAGGTGGAAGGAAGCTTTGCTCCAGATCGCTTGTTCAATCAGTGCATGGCAGACTGGGTGTACTTCTCACTAAAGGTCAACTGAATTTCATACATGATAAAACTACTAGTGGGTAATAATCCTTAACACCTATAGCCTGAGTCGTGTGAGACTGTCTTGCAGATACCTGGGGTGAGAACCTCTTTCTAAACCATTGCCATCTTTTACTGTATAATTTCTCCAGGAGACCTAGTAACACCATTTCATTTTGGGGCATTATACTTCATTTGTTTTCAGGAGGTTTCATCGTTCCTTTACAGTCTTTTTATTTTCTTTTTAAGCTGGAGTTTGAAAAATCCCAGGTGAAGAAGTTTGAGAAAGAGCAGAAGAAGCTGTCAAGCCAGTTGGAGGAGGAGAGGGCACGCCACAAGCAACTGTCTTCCATGCTTGTAGTGGAGTGCAAGAAAGCCACCGCCAAAGCAGCTGAAGAGGGGCAGAAGACAGCAGAATTGAGCTTGAAACTGGAAAAAGAGAAGAGTAAGGTGAGTAAACTGGAAGAGGAGCTGGCATCCAAGAGGAAGCGGGGTTTACAGATGGAAGCACAAGTAGAAAAGCAGCTCTCTGAGTTTGACATTGAAAGAGAACAGCTGAAAGCCAAGCTGAACAGAGAAGAAAACCGTACAAAAGCACTCAAGGAAGAGGTGGAATGTCTGAAGAAAGCCCTGAAAGAGCTGGAGGCTTCTTGCCAGGAGCACAATCCTATCGAGCCTTTGCAGCCCAGCCCCTCAGTGGTGTCCAGAGGGGTTGCAACTGACAGCCCCCCGGTGAAGTCTGTGTCTTGCCAGACAGAGTGTGTGCAGGCAGACCGAGCAAATCCTGCCAGCACAAGCAAAGCTGTGTACACCACGTCTCCCAGCCCTACTACACCTACTCATGCCTATGCAAAATCCAATGGTCATTGTGATACAGATATGCAGACAGGTAGTGAGCTACTGCAGACAAATGCACCAGAGAGCCAAGTTCAAAAGGAGAAACCTGCTGGTGCAGCCTCAGAAAACACAGTCGAGAATGGAAATTCTCCTGTAAGAACAGAGTCACCGGTGCATCTGATGTCCCAGTTCCCTTCTGGTGGGATCACGCTGTCTCCCAGCAGCACAGCTGCCTCCTCTCTTACACCTTCTCCCTGTTCCTCGCCAGTCTTGACTAAACGCTTAGTGGGAGGTTCAGCGAGCAGCCCTGGTTACCAGTCATCCTACCAGGTGGGGATCAATCAGCGTTTCCATGCAGCTCGGCACAAGTTTCAGTCTCAAGCTGAACAGGACCACCAGTCCAGTGGTCTGCAGAGCCCACCGTCACGGGATCTGTCTCCTACTCTAGCAGATAACTCTGCTGCCAAGCAGTTGGCGCGCAATACAGTCACTCAGGTCCTTTCCAGGTTTACCAGCCAGCAGGGACCTATTAAACCTGTCTCGCCCAACAGCTCACCTTTTGGCACAGACTACCGAAACCTGGCAAATGCTGTGAGCCCCAAAAACGAATCTGGTCACTCTCCAAGCCCTGGCAAGGTTTCCAGCCCACTAAGCCCGTTGTCTCCTGGAATTAAGTCACCAACCATTCCTAGAGTGGAAAGAGGGAACCCTCCTCCCATTCCCCCAAAGAAACCCGGTCTCGCTCAGTCACCTGCTGCTCCTGCTCCTCTAACCAAAACCTCTTCCCAAGCATCCTCGCTGGGTGCCCCCATGGACATGGCAAGTAGCTGCTCTAACAACACTGTAGTGTCAAATGGCAAAGACATTGAGATACTCCTGCCAACAAGCAGCTAGTCTCCAGAAAATGTGAATGTGACATTCCATGGCTTAGCATCCTAGAACTAAGACACTGTTTTTCCACTCCATGTTATTTATTTCCATAGTAGCAGATTCTGTCTGTATAAAGCATTTAGTATATTATTTTTCTTTTTTGAATAGGTAGGAAAATATTTTTGTTTATGAAGAAACCTTAACCACAGCTATACAGTAGCCTCAAACTGTCTCCTGGCAACAGTCAAATATAAAGACGAACCACAGTTGTGTGGTGGGACCTAACTGTCAACCTCTAATGGGACTGAAATGCTACTTTAAATTATGCAGAAATAACTTCTGCAGACTTTTTACTCCAGATAAACGTTATCTAAAAAGTGCCTGATCTAAGCCTGCAATATGAATGTGATTCTCCAAGGAAGGTGAGGAGGGGGGGACCATCCAGCTGCAGAAACTAATGCTTCTGTGAGTCCTGAATGTTGAAACCAACACTGTTTTTCTTTTGAATTCTTTCCATTTGCTAAAAGAAGTTAGCAAATGTGCTACGAATCCTGCAAGGTGAGCACCAGGCTGACGCAGCCAGCCACGCTTTGTCCTTTGGGACACAGCTATTTGAGGAAGCACACACAAGTTTCTTCGGGTAAAATTTAGCTGTAATACAACAGAGATTACTTTTCTCTCAGTATCCATTGTCCATGTAGGTCTTTTTGCTTTCCCGTAACACGTTCTGCAGAGATACCTGTGTGCTTTATCTGGCTAAACTCTGGTTTCTGGTGTGTCACCTTGAATTTTCAAGCTCTTCAAGCATTCTACTGTTGTGTGTAGAACTTCTGAGAAAAGGATCTTGCTATTACTTGACAAAGATCTTGCTATTACTTGAAAAAAATCACTAGTCCATATGATGCAGGTGTTTTTGCAACAGTAACATGGGATCTTCTCTTGGAAACAAAAGCAATAACCTTCCTCATCTCTGTCATTTGTGTCTGGCTGACCTGGATTTTACCCAGTCAGGATCTATGGGATCTTGCTGGCTTGCCTTGGCTACAAATACAGAACCGAAACATTACTGCTGTGTAACTGAGTGTGTATATGCGTGTAAGTAGCTTCACACACATACATACTTAAATAACATGATGTATGAAGAAAATCTTTTATCTGTTCTTGGTGTTCTGCCTAATAGGAAGGAAATGAGGCAATTCATTGAGATTAAAAAAAATCACTTAGTGAGGAATTGATTTGTTGAGGCAGATGATGAGTGTGAGAAATTATTTGGGCCGAGGAGGGGAGAAGCAGCCGAATGTTGTGCAGGCATGTTTGCTGCCTGCAGTGCCGTGCTCCCTGCAGAGGTGCTGCCCGTCGCTCAGCAGCACTGCACGCTTGCTTTTCTGAGTCACTGCAGGGAGGAACACAAGACAGGTCCACCACAGATCAGTGGCAGAGGCTGAGCACAACCCTGAGTTAATCACCTCGGGTGTTGCATGTGAACTGATCCTAAATTTAGCAGCTGGACTTGCTGCTCAGTGTCAGTCCATGTTCAGCATTTCCCTCTGCACCAGCGTCACGGTGCCTTCCCTCTGCCACAGACACGTTCTCCTTGTCATTTGTCAATTTTTAAGTAGACAGAACACATGCACCTTCACTGGGGGCAGGATCCCTGTGGCAGCCGGGAGGATGTGCTGCTGTACGTGGCCTGATGGGTTCCTTCTCACTTTTAAGTCTTGTTTCATAGGATGCCAGAGCTCTGTTGTCTGAGGTGACCCCGTTGTGCTCTCCAACGCAGCCTCAGCAGGTTTTAGACTAAAACAAGAAGTTTGTACAGACCTTTTAGTAGCCTTTTCAATTGTGGTATTTTGTGCTGCTGTTCCTAATCTGGGGGCACAGGCTGTGCACTACCAAGAGGGAGACAGGGCAGCCTGGAGATCGATGGGCAGTGACTTTTGGAAGCACATTTATTACTTTTGTAACTTTTTAAGTATCCCCAGCAGATTTTTCCTCTGGATGAGAGTAATTGTAAAAACTGATGGGCAGATGGATTTTTTGGCCCATGTATCAGAAGTGAGGCTTTTGTATACACTGCTTTAACGTGTTTCTTTGCTTTTACATTAATCTAAATGGTATTATCCCCTTTCTTTATCAATAGCTCTATAGAGAGAGAAATACTATGATGAAGTCTATTAGGAAATGCACTGAGTACCGTTTCTTCTAAAATAGAATATGGGAAGGGGGTGTGCAAAAGAATGTATTTTTGCTAGTAGCCTATCTTCTGAGAGAAACTAAGCACAAGATATTAAAATGGATCCAACTAATACAGTAAGACATTTAGAGTTAGTATTTAACTGTTGGTGTAGATTCTGTGTGGAAGCAACTAAATATTTCTTCTATAACTCACATCTGTTATAAGCAGACATTGTTGCAGTTTGTCACTGGCTAATGGAGTATAATGAAGTGCAAAATGTATACACTAAGTATTAATTCATTAACACTTGTAAATTTGTAAAGCCAAATGTACCAAGCTGAAGTCTTTAATCATTTTTATAGCTGATGGCATTAAACATGTTAAACATTCATATTATCAATAAAGGATTTTATTTTTAAGATGTGCAAATTGCTTAAGAAAGTGTTTGAAGTCAAGGGGTTAGAACTGGATAAGCTTTAAGGTCCCTTACAACCCAAACCAGTCTGTGATGGAGTCAGGACTGCATGTGGACTGAAGTTGCATAGCAGGAGGTATGACTTGGGTGTCTGTGCTCACAGGGGACTGGAGCTTTAATATATGCTCTGAAATGTCAGAAGACTGCACCTTTCTTTGTAGTACAATAGCTAATGAGCAGCTGTGGTTGGCTGTAGCCTGGGGCTCTTGCTCATCCATCTCCCCCATGCAGATCCGGTGGTGGCATTGCTTGGGAGGCTGTGTGTGTGTGTGCGTGCAGGGGGCACAGCACCCAACTCCTGGGGCTTTTAGGCATTTTGAAATAAAAATGGTTTTCCTGTGCACTCATTTTTATGGTTTTTTTCTCCAAGCAGGACACAGGATTTCTCCTCATGCTGGAGAAGCACAGCTCAGTTGTGCCACAGGAGGGAGGTGGGAGTGTCCCAGCCCTGTAAAGACACTGGCTATGGAAAAGGCTCCTTTGCCTAGGACGCAGTGTGTCCACATGAAGAACCAGTGTGTTTTTTCCCTGGGGAGCTGGGGGCTGTTCCAGCTGCCTCCCAGCCCAACAGTGGGAATAACAAAATGGTCTGGGTTGGAAGAGACCTTTGGAGATGGGCTAGTCCACAGCTGCTTCGTCTCCCTCATTTATACCTCAGTAGTGACCTGATTTTCTTATCTTCACATCAGTGAGTTGAACAGGTTTTTCAGCAGCCTGGGAAGAAGCCCTTGGTTCATCTCTTCCGGCTGGATGATGTTTTGCAGAGTGCTGCCTGAGTGAAGGTACCTGCTTCAGTGCAGCCAAAAGCAGCAGCCACTGAAGAAGCACCACTTCCTTCCTGTAACCACCTTCGCCACTGGAGCAGAGGAGCTCTGCCAAGGTAGTATTGGGAATGGGTGTGTGCCTGGGCTGCAGCCCTGCTTGCTTTCCTAGCAGCAGAGGTGGAACATCCATGCCCAAGTCTGGAATGCCTACAAGCCCTTTTACAAACACCACCCTACTATGTTTCCCTTGCCCTCTGATCTGCCGTGCTCTGTACAACAAATAAGGGCATTAATCCCAGCTTCAGCCTGTGGGTGAGGCTTAAACCCAGTTGTAGTGTGATGAGCTGAACCTGGTCCCTGCTTGCAGCCACAATCTGTGCATGAGGGAGCGAGTCAGTCCTGCAAACACAAGGGAGGCATCTGCTCATCCTCACAAAACACATCCGTGTGAGCTCTGCCTTGATGTGCCACGGCAGCTGAAGCCGTGTGTGTGTACAGAGCAGAGGGGCTGTGTGGGCTGCACAGAAACAAGAGTTTGGGTTTGAAGGGACCTTAAAGCTCATTCAGTTCCAGCCCTCTGCTATGGGCAGGGACACCTTCCACTAGAGCAGGTCGCTCCAAGCCCCATCTAGGACCCTGCAGCATCTCCATGGCCTCCTCTGGACTCGTTCCAGCAGCTCCATGTCCCTCTCGTGCTGTTGCCCCAGACACGGACCAGGACTGCAGGGGGGTCTCCCCAGAGCACAGCAGGGGGGGAGAATCCCTCCCTGAACTGCTGCTCATGCTCTGGGGATGCAGCCCAGCACACGGGGCGGGGGGGTGTCTGGGCTCAAGCGCACACTGGAGCCAGGTCATGGGGAGCTTCTTGCCCACCACCATCCCCACGTCCTTCTCCTCCGCGCTGCTCCATCCAGTCTCAGCCCAGCCTGCAGCTGGGGCTGCCCCGCCGCTCTCGTGCCCAGCGCCTCCGAGCCCCGCTTCTCGCCGTGACCATGCCCCGGCGCTCCCGACGCCTCCCGCCCCGCGGCAGCGCCGCTTTGCCCGCCCGGGCCGGGCGGTGCGCGGCGGGAGGAGGCCGCTAGAGGGAGACCTGCGCCCGGGAACGGGCCGGGACGCGGCGCCTCGCCGGGGCGGACGCGGATTGACCGCGCTGTGGTGCGCGGCGGCTGCTCCGGCGTGCGCAGCGTCCCAGCCCGGCTCGGGTTGGAAGGGACCTCAAAGCTCCTCCAGCTGCAACCCCTGCAGCGGGCAGGGACACCTTCCACCGCAGCAGCTTGCTCCAAGCCCCATCCAACCTGGCATTAACAGTGATCCCAGCCCTGGAGGAAGACTCTGGCACCCAGACGCTGCCCTAAGAAAACGTGCTGGTACCCCAGGACAGCTCCTGGCCATACACAGCAAGTCCTGCCATGGTGTCCAACCTTCCTGTCCTGGCTGCAAGCAGAGCTGGAATGGCCCAGAGCAGATCCTCTGCTGCTGGGGACACGGGGTGCAGGGCAGCTGGGTACCGCTGCTGGCCTTGATGCTTGGTGGTTCCCCTGTTAGCAGGCTAATCACAGAAACACCAAGAGAAATTGTAATGAATTGGCTCAGCAAAACAATCAAGTTCTATCAAGCACCCCACACTTTGGTTTCCTAAGTTAATTGTCAAAACAGGGATGGATTTGTTTGGGCCCAGCTCACACATGCTTGGGGCAGCCATGGGCCCACGGCTGTCCCCAGGGGCAGGCAGCAGCCCCATGCACAGACATCTATGGGGCTGGCCATGCTGCTCCAGAGCATCTTAAAGGTGAGAAACACACAGAAGTGAGCAAAACCCCGAAGCAATAGTGGGGCAATGAACTGCATTGTTGGGGAGAGAAACTATGCAGGGGTCTGCAGTGGGGCATTGGGGGATATGGGTACTGGTGAGGCTCTGTCAGGGGGTGGTGAGAACGGGGCTTGGGTGAGCATTTTGTGTAACCGCAGCTCCAGGGAGCATCCCTTGGGAAGCGCGGCTGTGCCCAGCCACCGCGACCGGCTTTCTGCTGAGAGAAGGAGCTGGTGCCTTGATGTGTGTTCACCCCGCAGCACCCCGGCCGTGGTGCCTGTGGTTTATTTGCACAATCCAGCCCGCGAGCCAGGCCTGGCTCTCACCCTCCGCTGGGCGCACGCAGCCAAGGAAGGCTTCAGGCACTGAGTGTTGTTGTGAAAAGTTTTCATGGTGCAGGTTTAGCACAAGCAAACGCTCCAAGGAGCTGAGGGCTGCTCACCCCGCGCCCCTGCCCTGCTGCTTCAGCCTCGACCACCACTGCTGATAACCGTCCAGGCACTGCAGTCACCGCCGCGGCCTCATCACCCATCAGCTGCCAGCCACGGGCAATAGCCCACCGCAGCGGCAGCAGCAATAGGTTAAAGGGGCTGGGAAAGTTGGCTTGAGGGCAGTCGTCTCCTTCGGGATGAAGACAGGGAAGGCAGCAAACACAAGGCCAGGTTTGGAGGTGATATTGCCACATGCCTGGGTTTCAGTCCTCGGCTTCCAGTTTGTGCATCCTGCTGGTGGGTGTTTCCTGGTGCCAGATCCTTCTGTGTGTCTGTATCTGCTCCCTGGTCACAGGCAGCTCCTGTCCTGCGCCCTCAGGATTGCAAACTGGCTTTGTCAAACCAGTTTGTGTGGCTGCACAACCCGAATTTGGTTCAGCTAATTAGGAATCAGTGAGTGTCCAGCTCCATGGAGAGCCATGATGGACATGCCCGGGTGATGCTTTGGAAGCTGAAGCTGGGGCTGGATGCAGGCTGCTGCTCTGTTCCTAGCTCTCCTGGGCCAGGCAGGTCTCAGATCATGCAGGGCTCCTTCCCATGGGGTGAATAGCTTCGGAGCACTGCATGGAAGAAGGAATCCAGCTGAAGAGCTGATTCTGATGGTTTTCATCCTGCTGTAAAGGCAAGAGGGGAATTTGCTTCTTGTGGAGTCCAAGAGCTGTTTACATGTTAATGAAGTAGCTCTATGTGCTGCTCATAAAGAGCTGGAGGAGCGGCACGTTCACCAGGCCTGGCCACAAGCTCACCATGCACCCACATGCCACAAACAGAGTCCCCCAGGAACCCCCACACTGTCCAGCAGTGCCCACTGCTCCACATCTGCCTCCCACCCAGCCCGGCCATGGATCTGCTGCCATCAGCATCTGCAGCTGAGTCCCAGAAATGGTGAAATGTAACCCGGTGCATGGGGCTGCAATCCCCAAATCAATCCTGGTGACTTGGACGATGGTCTCCAGGGTGTCCTGGAGCCAGAGCTGCCCATGGCCATGCAGGAGCACAACGCTGGGGGCATTTACTGCAATGTGGCACGGTGACCAAATGGACCGAGACCATGAGCGAGCAGGGCACAGGACCAATGGGTCTCAGGCGGGTTTATGGTTGCTCTTTGGTGTGAAACTTGTCCAGAGCCTGCTGAGCCTCCCGAAGGCACGGCTTTGGGCAGCCCATCATCTCCTGGGTGCAGCGGGGCCACAGCTGCCTCTTGTCTGCAGGAGCCTCAGGGGCAGCGCAGCCTCGGCCGGTGATTAATGTTTTGTCATGGAGGAATAGGGAGAACAGCGATTAATAAATCCCCGTCCTGGGCAGGAGCACGGCTCTGCCGTCCCCTCCGTAAACACGGCCCTTTACTGACTGTGGCTCGGGACGTGCCGGCAGCCGGGCATGGGCGCAGCGCCGATGTTATTGCAGGGGCTGCGGCGGGGAGCGGGGTCAGGGCGCTTTGACGAGGAGGAATGGCCATCGGGAGGATGTTTGTTTTTGTAGCAGCTGGATGTGTGTCAGGGAGGGATGGGAACGTCTCCTGTCACCCGTGGGCCGGGAGGAGGCTGGCAGGGCAGGGATAAAGCTCCTGACAAGTTTGGACTAGCAGGGGAGTTGATTAGCTGAGAGATGAAAATTCACAGCTCTGCTCTTGCAAGGGCCGTGAGCCGCTGGAGACGTGTTTATGTGAGGGGAGAGCACCCCCATGCTCGCTGCCCTGCCCGGCCCCACTGGTGCTGAGCCTGAGGTCCCGGTGAGGCACAGCAGTACCGGGATGGGTCTCGGGTCAGTGGTGGGCAACTTTTGTGGCTTTGCAGAGCCACAGCCCTGCCCGAAACCATGGCTGGACAGCGAGGATGAGGGGACCTAGGATCAGCATTCTGGGCGGTGGCCACCCTGACTTCTCCATAGCCCCAGCCTGCGCTGCTGGAGCATTTCCATAGCCCCGGTGTGTTGTAGGAACATCTCCATAGCCCCAGTGTGTGCTGTAGGAACATCTCCATAGTCCCAGTGTGTGCTGTGACATGGTTTAGTGGTGGACTTGAGGATCTTAAAGGTCTTTTCCAACCTAGTTGATTCTGTGACTGATCCTGTAGGAGCAGGATTGCTGAGCACCACCACAGTAGCCTGGACATACCCCATGTCCCACCACAGCAATCGGGGCCTGGACACCTGGCGCTGCCTCAAACGGTGATTTGCAGTCAAGGGTGAAAAAGAAGCCCATCACAGCGTCTGATGGTACCGATTACCTGATGATAGACAGAGGTGAATGCATACAGCTGGAGGCAGAATAAATCGATGCTGTACGATGTATAATTGTCTTGAAAATAAGGTAATGACTGGCTCTTGGAATGCTTTGATCTTATCAGAAAGACAAGGAATACACTAATGGCTTTAATTAGACTTCAGGGATGAAATGAATTCGGCCTCCTGGGTGAGCTGGTTTCTGGAATTGACCACTGGTGGAGATAGAAAGGCTTTAATCAGATTTAGGCTCTTTAATACCCACAAGAGTGCGTGTCTGCATGTGTGATACAGACCTACTGCTGTGCCTGGTTTGGGGGGCGGATCTGCAGGCTGTGAGTTGTTGGACTGCCGATGCCTTTCAGAGCCTTTTCTCAATGTACTTTCCCATTTGCCTCTGAGCTCTGCAGAGCCATCCACTTGTATTTATTGACCTCTAAATGACAGCGGAGAACAACTTGTCAAAGGGCAATGGGAAGCTGCAATCATTTTGTTTCCCAGCAGCGGGGCCACGCTTCAGCATCCAGCGTAAGCGATCACCAGGCACTGCAGCTTCACTATTGCGCGTAATGGCAGCAGTTGGAGCAATGGGGAAGCCTCTCACCACTCCAGGGACGAATCTTCCTGCTGTCCCCCAGCACAAGTGGTATTTAGGGCTGAGCAGGGGCTGACTCAGCCGTGAGTCACCGGGTGAAGCTGCTGCTGTGCGGGGCTGGGTGGGGAGGGCCCGGCGGGCTCCCCAGGGCTGCAGCACCCCGGGGGCTCCCGGGGGATGTGAACGGGGATGGGATCTCACAGCTCTCAGGGGGTCCTGGGGTGCTGCTTCTCTTCTGGCCATGCCCAGGGTGCAGCCAAGTCCTGGGTGTCCCCAGAGCGGTCTCGCAGGCTGCACCTCACTTCCCTATGGTGATTTCCCAGCAAAACTGGCCTGCTGTCTAAGCAGCTGCAGCTCAGATGCCGGAGCTGAACAGGCAGCAGTTATTCTCCCCAGGCCGTGTTTATGTCTTCCCTGTTGTAACTACAGCTTTGCATTATTTTGGTCGGTTGACATTAGCTCTGGCGTTTCCCTTATGTTAATTTGTTGGGCTTAGATGAGCTCCTGAAAAGGATTTAATAACGAGAGCTGTTGCCAATGAAAGCACGACCTTGTTCAACAGTCACTGTACAGCCAAGCATTTTTAGCGCCAAGCCTCCAGGCGTGGTATAAGCTCCTTGTAAGTAGCTGAGGTTTCATGTAAGTATGGGCGAGAGCACAGCGAGGTCAATGCTTGCCCCGCAGGAGGGGAAGGTGGGTCCCAGCTCTGCACGAGCCCTCCGGAAGCATCACGATGATGCTGGGGATGGGGACAACCACCAAGCCACAGCAGCTCAGCCTCATGCACAAAGCACTGGTGTTTGGCGATTCTGTGATCACAGCAGCGACCCTGAAACAGTGAGCAAGGCTGAGCCCATTCCCTGCCCACATTCCCAGCGATTCCCACCCTGTATCCCCATCCCAGAGGGATCACCCTGCACCAGCACAGTGGTAGGATCCCCCTGGTCCCAGGGCCAAGGATGCCCTCATAGATATCCTGCCACCAGCATTGTCCTGGGGGAGAGGAGGATACGGGATGCCAGAGGAGGAAGGGCCATGAGCTGCTGGGACCTGTCTCCCCAAAGCACGGGAGCCGCCCTGCTCACCGCGTTGCCCCAGGATGTGTGTGGGAAAGCTCCTCACCGCGGCACAAACACACACATGCTCAGTAACATAATCTCTTAAAAGCAAAATCCCAGAAATTCCTTTTTCTTCATGGAAAAAGTTGCCCGGGGGAGAAGCTCATCATGAAGGATGAAAGCTTAATCCTTGAGGTAGAGCAGGGCTGGGGGGGAGAGTATAAACATGACAGTTGTTGCTCGGTGAGTCGGAAAGAAAAGGTGAAGGGATAAAAGTTGTGTTGGGGCAGGATGGTGCGAGCTGCAGGCTCCGGCTGCAGGAGCTTCCTGCCCTGCTCTGCTGCTGTTGTCATTCCAGTGTTGGCCATGATAAATGCATGGGTTATCCTGGCAACTCCAGACACAGAAGGATGCTCTCGCTCTCTGGGACTTGCAGACTTGGGACAAACAAACAGGCTCCGCTTCTCTTACATGTTCTTTCATTCAGAAGAGGAGCAGCAGAGGTGGGGTTACATTCTCCAGAGCACAACCTGCTCTGCCTTTGCTCACTGCGCAGCAACGCTGTTTACGGGCTCGGATTCCAGCCCTCTCCTCTCTTGAGGCTGTGAAGATCTATGTCCTCTTGTGCCATTCCTCCTGCTGGCGGGCAGGCTCCCAGGGGGGTCTGGAAAGCGTCAAAGTGGGAAATAAAGTTATTCACTGGGAAAAAAGGAAAGAAAGAAGAAAAGAAAGAAAAAGGGGAGAGGAAAAAGGGAAAGGGAAAAAAACCAGGCACAAGTGGAGCAGATGGGAGAGGTGTGATTCAGATGGAGCATCCGGCTTCGCACCAGCAGCACCTGCCACACGCCACGGCTGAAGCCTCTGTGGCTTTTTCATCCTTGGAGCAGGCTAAAAGCGTGGTGCAAGACACTAACAGTGACACAATGCGTGTGTGCATCAACCATAGCCCTTCAGTCTCCTGCCTCGCATCCAGCACGGGTTCCTGCAGCTTTGTGCTGCTGCTCCAGGCTCATCTCAGAAGGCCTCATAGTGCTGAAACAGATGACTGTATTCATCTGAAGTGACTAATGGGCGAGCGCATTCCTGGCTCTGCCATCATCTGGTTCTCGTAATGTCAGTCGTGATCAGCACTAACACACACACACCAGCGCTGGGTGGAGGTGGCGTTTGTTCTCAGTCACACATCATTTGGAAGCCTTGTTCCATATAACACACCCCAAGCATCCCAGCACCAGGGCAGGAACTGCAGTGCAGGCGATGCGCACGAGGATGAAAAGCCTCTGTGCCAGTCATGGGTACCTCTGCCTGTGCAGTCCAGGAGGGACCAGGAGCAGCCAGACAACACCCCCCAAGCCAGGAGGTTGGTTTCCCATAGGAAATTAGATGTTGACAAAACAATGGGGGGGGTTCACTCAAATTTGTTCTTCCTGGAATATATTCGGACTCAATACAACCCTTCATGCAGCCAGCTGGAAGGAAACGGCTGGTGCAGGAGCAGCTCGCTCCGGAGCTGGCACTGGAGGGGGACCTCCAGGCACCAAGCCCCCAGGGAGCCTGCCCATCCCTAGGACAGTGCAGAACCATCACCCAGCTTTTTGGTGGAAAACTCCATCTGGTGAGTACAAGAGGTGGGTGGAAGCGGCCATCACCAGGCTGTCAGGGCTTGATGAGCTGCTGACCGCAGTGTTCGCTGCCAGCATCCCAGGGTGCTGCAGGGACTTGCATCATGGGAGCAGGAACCCAGCACTGATGCTGCTGCTGCCACCATGCTCATGGTGACCTGCGACAGGCCAGGGCATTCTTTACAATGAGGGCAGTGAGGCACTGGCACAGGTTGCCCAGAGAGGTGATGGATGCTCCATCCCTGCAGACATTCCAGGCCAGGCTGGATGTGGTTCCGAGCAAGCTGCTCTAGTGGAAGGTGTCCCTGCTCATGGCATGGGTTGGAACTGGAGGAGCTTTGAGGCCCCTTCCAACCCAAACCATTCTGTCCCTACGATTCTCGACTCCCCTGCGCCTGCGCGTGAGAGCTGCGGGCCAGGCCGGGCTGTGACACCCGCAGGAGCACCGGGGCCGGGCACAGATGCTGCAGATTGGAAAACGCAACGCTGGGAGGTTTCTGTTGAAGGCATTTTTCCATTCATGAGGCCATGGGGTGGAGCTGGGGGGGGGGAACTGCCTGCAGCAACAACAAAAGGCAGAAGTGGGGTGGGAGCACAGGGAGAGATTTTTGGTTCCTACTCAAAAATTACCCAAACTTTATTGCCGGAACGTCTACATTTTTGTGTGCTTAAGCACAGTGAGTTATGGAAATCTTCAAACAATGGAATGATCTCCATCACTGCCCTCGCCGCGTGCGGAGCCGCCGCCCCTCCTCACCAAGAGCGGTCTCTTTTTCCGTTCTATTGACTTACAAAAACGTCTCTGCTATCAACGCCCTCCGTGCGCATCTCATAAATACCGGGGTGGGACACGGGGCTTTCGGGGGCCGGTTTTTATGAGCCCGTCTCTGCCCCAACCCTCTGTCAAGGGGCATTTTGCTGGTGTTAGGTCGATTTGGCAAATTCTCTCCTGGAACCTGCCTGAACAAAGGGGCTGCAAATTCCTTGACTCGAGTCCAAGCATTCGGCTTTCTGGTTCCCCCGCTCTCGTCTTTGCTCTGTGGGAGTCCCTTATCTGTCAGTCACGTACTGATCTTATAAATCCTCCGCAGCTCCATGTGAGAGCATTGCAGGGTGTGTCTCACACGCTCCATCTGCCCAGGTAAGGGACCGCAGGGGTGAAAGCAAGCGGCAGACATTCAGCTACAGCACGTGTTTTGCAGCCCTGGACATGCAGAATAAAGTAGGTGTCATTTGTGTTCTGTATTGTACAGCAGGCCTGGGGCAGACCTGTTTCTTCATGAGCACAACAGGAGCAGAGAGGGGTGGATGGTGCACGGATGCACCTCTGGCAGGACACGCGCATCTGTCGTCAGATGTGTGTCAGAGGGACGTGGAGCTGCTGGAGCGAGGCCAGAGGAGGCCGCAGAGATGCTGCGAGGGCTGGAGCAGCTCTGCTCTGGAGCCAGGCTGAGAGAGCTGGGCTGGGGCAGCCTGGACAAGAGAAGGCTCCTGAAGGGGAGACCTTAGAGCAGCGTCTGAAAGGGGCTACAAGGGCGCTGGAGAGGGGCTCTTCATCAAGGACTGTAGCAACAGGACAAGGGTAAATGGGTTCAAACTGCAGGAAACTGTAACTGGGAGTGCAGCAAAGGGCGAACAACAGCCACACGCACCAGGGCGGTTCCTTTGCTGCCGGGATAATTCCTCCCCACCCTTCCAAAGCACCGGCCGCCTCGGCTGCCGCGGCTGTGCAAAGCCCGGCCACACCGGCCTGCGCTCTGATTCACAGCCTCATGTCTGACACAGCCACAGGCAGGGAAAGTGCTGATCTGGGGTAAAATGGGGATAGACCAGGGAGAAGAGAGGGTTTTCCCAGAGGGGCTTCCGAGCCATGGTAGGGGAACCACAGTCCTGGCGAGGAGCATCCCATGTGAGTGATGCTCATGGCCGAGGAGACCAGCATTCCATGTGAGTGATGCTCATGGCCGAGGAGACCAGCATCCCATGTGAGTGATGCCCATGGCCGAGGAGACCAGCATCCCATGTGAGTGATGCCCATGGCCGAGGAGACCAGCTCAGCCCTCAGCTGCAAGAAGGGCTTTGGGAGGAATTGAGGCACTAATCCCTTATTTCCCAGGCCCTGGCTCAGCCTGGCCATTCCTCCCAGCCCGCCGACGAGAGGAAAGCTGTGAGCTGCAGGAAACATCTTCATCCCCATAAACTGACACGGCTGTTTATAATATTCCTAAGTGCCATTGCGTGATGATAGCGATTCTCTGACAGGAAAAACTGACTTTCTTCCCCTTCTTCTTTAAATAAAGTTAGAAAGCTGCAAGTTCCACAGAGATGTTTGGGCTGTTATTCAGGGTTTGTTTGTTTTTCTGCTTCCTATAAGTGACACACTGAGGGCCATTTGCTGCCGAAAATATCACAGCATTATTGCAGTTCTAGGCTAAGCCAGGCAAGCCCTCACCCTGCATCAGCAGCCAAAAGCCCCAGGGCTGAGGTCTTTGCTGTTCTCCATGGAGCTATAGAGAAAAGGAGCATGGAGCGATGGGGCGTGGAGCAATGCAGCAGGGAGCATGGAATGTGGAGCAATGGAGCATGAAGCAGGCTCTCGCAGCTCCTTGGCCAAAGCGCCTGCAGTGTCCTGAGCTGCCTGCAGCTGAACTTCCTGGGAAAGTGGCTTGGATTTGAACGGCAGAAGGTTAAAAGTTGGTGACCTTCTGGGTAGAACTTATCTGCGCACATTTCATGTCCTGGGGGATGAAACCATTACTTTGTCATTACTTTTTGTGTGGAAACTCTCCTCCATAGCGATCAGGCACTTTGCTGAGTGCTGCAGTCTCATGTGATCTCCAGTTTACTTCTATTGTGCTAGAAACAAACAAACCCCAACATACGGTGGAGAGCAGCAGCAATCTGCTAAGCTGGGAAAGAGCAGGGGCTTCTTAGCCAAGGCCTAAGGAGAACAGTCACAGCCCAGAGCAGAGACCAGGGCTCATGGAAATCACGGCTCCCTGGGCTGGATGGACAGGCTGATGGAGATGGGGCCTGGTGTCCCTGAGGGGTGACAGCAAAAGCAGCATCAGGGCAGGAGAAAGATGAGCTTGCCAAGGTGAGGAGGGTTGTTGGAGGACACCCTTCCCCTCCAACTCACTGTTTGCTGGGCCATTTGCCAGTGGAAGGTATCAGGGTGGAGGTAAAAGCATCCCTACCTCAGTCCTCATCCTTGAGGAAAAAGTCCTGGAGAAGGGGACACGGACAACGTCAGCAAAGCAGCCGATACAGTGGTCATTGCCTGGAGCTTTCTACCCAATTCATCCTCATAGATGGATGCAGGGCACAGCTCTGCATCAAGTTTCCATGGAAAGAATTGTAAAGCTGGCAGGTCTGAGTCCATGAGCACTATACCAACTTTCACACAATCCCAGTCCTGTGCCTCTGCCTTTGCACTGCTGGGCTGTAGGTGCATTGCACTGGCCCACAAGGATCCTCGTCAAAGCCTCCCAGCAGCACCACTTGGTTGCAGTGATGCTGCTACCTCCGCAGCTCACAGTTACATTCTGGTGCATATCTTTGGAAAACAGGGATTTAGCCTTGGAGGATACAATCTCCTGGAGCTCCTCCTGCCCTAGGAAAGCCCAGCTCAGCTCCAGAGCAGCCCAGGCTCTTCTATGGCTGCAGCTACGGTTGGTGCTGCCCCAGGTATCACTGCAGCAGCCGCAGCGCTACAGGCGTTTGCTGTGAGAGCCAGGAAACAAGAGATGGGAAGTTTATAAACATGCCGTGGATGGTTTATGGGAAGAGGTTATGAAATGCAATTAAATGTTTTATAAAGTGTCCCGATTGCACTCCTTGGTCTCCTATGATTTCGATCATAAATCAGAAAATGAGCTGTTGAACTGAAGGGAAGGGGATGGCCAGGAGGGCAACAGAGCAACATGAATGTCAGCGGGTTCTCTTCAACACGTGCTTGTGCCTGAGGTTTTGCAGGCATGACATTCATGCTTTAGGGAATGCCTCACTGATATTGAGTCCCAAGTGGAAGGGAATTGCCCCCCATGCATGAGTGTAGCCCTGTGCCCTTGCCAGTGCCAGCAATGCCACCCTGCCTGGTGATGTCCATCAGAACAAACCCCATTTCCACTCTGCAGCAGCCTCCCTGCCTGATGCTGCTTATTGAATGCATCACTTTGATGATACACAGATGTGCAGAAATCCCCGCAGCAAAGGGACCAGCCTGAGGGTCCACCACTAACATTCTGTGTGCCCCATGTGTCAGGGGGACCCCATACAGTGCAGAGAGCTGCAGGAATGCACCGAGCTGGGCAGCTCCATCACCTACGGTGGATCCATGGCACAAGCACAGTGGCATCTGGGCATGCAGGTGTGACCAAGCAACCAGCCCCTGGCACCGGGGAGCAGCAGGGGAATGCTGGCTGGAGAAAAGAAGCGAACATCAAGGGATCAAAATGAAACCCCACTGAAGCGTGCAATTTATGGAGTGATTCAGGGCTGCAGCTCGCTGCCTCGCAAGGGCTCCCTGGAAGGAGCAGCTGAAGGTCGGTGTTTACCCGGGACCAGCTGCAGAGCTGGCCAAGAGCTGATTGCAACAGGCTGAGCAGCATCCTCCCAGCCCTGGTGGCTGATCTGAGGTGCAGGATCTGCCTGCTCCTGGGAAACAGGGCTGGGATACAGCCTCCCATCTCCCACTGTAAGCAAAGCTGAACCTCGGTTCTGCTGGAGTGGGACCTGCAGGGACAGTCTGTCCTCTCCCCCAGTAACCGTGGACCAGTGCGTGACAGGGGCCTTGTCGCAGTGACCCAGCTGTGACTGACGCATGAACACCTCCAAACGTGGAAAAACTGATTTCCAACGCCCTAAGCCCCAAAGCGCAGTGCAGGAATCATGTCTGACATTTCACTTCTCATCCCTGAGCTGCTGGTCCAACAGAGGTTGCAAGCCAGAGGTTAAGCTTCCCAGTTCCTCTCTTTGATTTGCATCATTCCCGTTTTTCCATGCTGTTGGACACACAAAACCCAAAATCACTTTGACTTAGCAGGCAGGGGGAGATGCTGGTTGCTTTCCCAGCTCCTCCCATGTCAGACCCAGATGCTGCCCAGGCACTTGCACACACCCAGGAACTCAGAGGTGAGGCAAGAACAAGTGCTGCAGCTTGGGGTGGATAAACAGACCGATAAACACACCAGAAAAGGCCCTAACGTGAGTGCAGAGCCGCCTGAGCACCATCCCTGTGCCCCTGGGCAGAGCAGGGGGATGCTCCCAGCCACGCGCAGCTCCACGTGCATGGGGCCGATTTGGCAGACGTCTTTCTATCCATTACCAGCTAATGCAATGGAACTGGCTGACAATGGGCTCAGCGGCTGCCAAAATCCAACATGCGGCTTGCAGATGTCCCAGGGACCAGCAAACCCTGCTGGAAGATCCGTGCAGGACAAAAGGTTACCCTCAATTTGCTTCAGATGCTGCTCGCACCAGTCAACAGCCATCATTGGAGGAGAGGGCTCCTTTGGAGAGAAAAGCATAAATCCAGCCTGTTGTTATCTTCTCTGGTTCAAATTAAGTGACTGGGGGTCATTTTTTATATGTTGCAATTTGTCTTTTACCTGAGGCCATTGTGGAAAGGAAAGAAGAAAAGGTGAATCTAGCACGAAAGCAGGGAAGGAGCCGAGTGTTTAGCAGACAATTAGCTGAACTAACGTCAGGTTCTCCTCATCAAAATGGAGATTAAACGCAGGCAGACACAGCTAATTCCTTTGCCAGTGGGTCTGGTGATAAATCAGTGCCCGTGGCTGCACAACAGCAGCCTGTGCAATGGCACAAACAGCCCAAATCCCGGTGATGTTACAGGACAGGAGTGGGACAGGAGAGACCCCAGCTCCTTGCCAGCACCGTCAGCATCATGTCAGCACCCCCCAGTTTGCTTTCTGCAGCCAAGGAGTGAGTCTGGTGCGAGCGGCCAACACAGCAACCAGACAGGCAGAGGGTGACGCCAGTGCCACCACCAAAAGCCACTGAGCATGTGTTGCTTCAGGCAGCTGAGCTATGCAGCTCAGCCAACAAAGCTCCCTTGAGCATCTGCTCAGTATTTCCACAGCCAGTGACAAAGGGGGCTGAGTGTGCTTCGGTTTGAAATGGGGCTTGACTTTGTTCAGCAAGTATTTAGGGAAATTTGGTGTTTTACTGGCCACTAGGGTCACAGAATCACAGAATGGTTTGGGTTGGAAGGGACCTTACAGCTCATCCAGTTCCAGCCCCCTGCTATAGGGTGGTGGCCACAGTGGTGCCCATTCAGGATGTTTTCATCACCAAGTGACTCCTTAGATAGCTTTTCCTTGGCTTTTAAAGCAGGGAGCTTACACCACCGGCCTGGCTGGGCACTGAGGAGCCCTCCTGCAGTCGCTCTGCAGCACTAGGCCCCTCACCAGCGCCAGGGTGGGAAGGGAAACCTGACTTCCAACAAGGGCTCTGGGGAATCTACATGTGGAAAAGCATCCAAGCTTCCAGACTCACCTGCACTGCCTTTGCTGCCAGTGCCTTGGGGCAGCTGAGCTCCCCGTGAAGCCCCATGGTGCAGCATTCCAGGGATAACCTGCCACGGGGAGAAAAATCCTAACTTTGCCCTGAATTTTCCATGTTAAAGCACTCCCCCAAACTTCTGCCATAGAAGTTTAGACCTAAAGCCTGTGATTGTTGCGTTTCGGTCAGAACTGAAGCAGCTCCATTCCCAAAGCAGCCTCTGCTCAATATATTGGGTGATTTAATGAAAAATGTGATTTCCCCTTTGCTGAAAGCAGACACATTTGGTGTTTGTACTGAATGAAAGGATAAGCTTCCAGCAGAAAAAGCAACCTGACGAAACCCAGTTACACCCACCCTGCTTGCAGCACCCTCTCAACACGCAGTGTTAGACCCTGCTAACAACAAACCACAGGCGTGCTTTAGGTCAGCCTCTCTTTTTCCAGCACTTGGATTATTTTCCCTCCTGAGGATGGGGCTGGGACGGACTCAGTCTTCAGCTCCATACAAATCCTGCCCTTTCGGTAAAGTGTAATAAACTTCTCCCCTGACACACAGGAAAATGTTTTAAGGCAAGACTTTATAGGGAGCATCAATCACTTCAGAGGTGATGGAATTGCTGCAGAATTATAAGCAAGTCTGAAGTGTCTACAGAGGACTCTAAACACTGTCTTCTATTTATTCTCTGTGTCCTTTGTAAATGTAAACTCCGGGGCAGCCCAGAGGCCCTTCCGTCTGCACGGCTTGTCAATCCAGCACCTTTCACCACCACTAAAATCACAATTAAAAGAAAGGGGGATTACAAAAACAAACACAGAGCTCACGCCTGCGAGTGATGGCTGCGGACTGTTGTGCAGGCAGATCCTGCCCCGAATCCACATCTTCCCATTGTGAGAGCAAGACCCCAGAGCCACCTTCTCCCCAGCCCTCCTCGCTGTGTCCTTCTATTACAGTGGGCAGGAGCAGGGTGAGGTGGAGGAGGGCTCACGTCCTGGCCACAGCACCCTGGGTGAAAGACCCGAATTGTTACCTTGGAGAAGATGGGATGAAGACGTGGCCGGACAAACGTGCTGCCACATGTGCCCTTGCTGTGCATGGGCAGGTTTTTATCATCTCCTACAGACGTTAGACTACCAGTGAGGAACGGTTAACGGCGCACCTCTGAATAAACAGATTATGGCTCTGAAAGGCTCCAAGAAGATCAAGCGGAGGACAGTGTGCTGACAGCGGGATGGAGTTGGGTGTGGGAGAGGCATCCCAGCTGGAATGCCACTCAGAGGACCGAGCACGAGAGTGACTTTTGCTTCCACAGAAAGAAAAAAGAAGATAAAAGCTCCTTAAAGCCTTGAAAGGAATCTATATTATGAACTTCTCTTTGCCAAAAGAGTTGGAAAAGTTTTTTATATGCTGAAATGTCCCCCAGCTGCTCTAGCACAAATAAAGGCCTCTTTTGAAAAATACCTTGCACAAGAGATTTGGTCCATCCTTGGAGCATCCTTGTCCCAGCCGGGAAACAAAACCAGCACACTCAACACAGAGCCTGCAATGGCATAAGCTGCAGTAATTTGTCCTGCCTTTGAGGGGGTCAGAGGATGCCTGTGGAAACAGAAAACTGGGACACTTTTGGTTATTTGCACTAGCAGATATGTTGATAGAAACAAGCAGCTCCTTCACACACAACTGTGCATGTCCATGAGCATCTCAGTGTTAAACAGACCCTATGTAGTTAAGCTCCTGCTACAGCTGACAACATGGGGCAAACCAAAGCCCACCCTCCTTGTGGCTGAAGGGCAAGCCCAGGTCCCCCTTGGTTCTGCTGGGAACTTGCTTTAGCTGGCATGCCCCTGGTGTTGCCGCATCTCTGGTCCCCTCAAAAGCCATTTGTCCTGGAAGACAATCCAGAACACGGCTATTTCTGCAGTAAAGCAGCATTTCAGCGTCTCCCACCAGCTCATAATATTCCTCTCCAAGTCACGCTAACAGCAGGGGCTCCGAGCGGCAGCGCGGGGCACAATGCAGGGAGGTCCCTGCATCCCCTCCTATCGCCGTGTGCCCCGCACTGCCCGGCCGTGCCCGGTCGCCGCTCCCGCCGGGCAGCAGCCAGCAGGTAGCGCTGCGGGTCCGTCCCGGGCTGCGCCTTGTCCCCGCGCCGCCGGCCGGGACCGCCCGAGCCCCGGCACCGACGGGGTCCCCTCTCTCTCCGAGCCGCCCCTGCAGGCGGGGTCCCTGCAGGCGCATCCGTCGGGATTCCCGGCGTGGGACGCGCCGGGGAGCGCCGGTAGCCCGAGGGAGCCAAGATCAGGGTTTTCATAGGATCACAGGCTGGGTTTCGGTGGAAGGGAGCTTAAAGCTCATCCAGCCACGGGCAGCGACCCCTACCACTAGAGCAGGTTGCTCCTAGCCCCGTCCAACCTGGCCTTGAACACTGCCAGGGATGGGGCAGCCGCAGCTCCAGCTCCCAGGCTGAGCTCCCAAAGCTCCATTGTTTTCTGTTCTGATGTTCTGGCAGCAGGTACGCACTGATCCATCCAGGAGCGGTTTCCAGTTTGTTTTCCTTATTGCCAGTGCCACCAACTGGGCACAAATTCCTGTATTACCTGTTCTGCCAAACAACTCCATGACCCTGACTCCCATTCCTTTCTGCTGCCTGCATTTAACTAAAGAGCTGCAAGGAAAGGATCAGTGTCTCTATGAGCATTACGCAGCCTTTTCTCCATGACAGGCTGCCTTGGTGCTATCACAGGAATTAATAACAGCATTATCGGGGGCACAAGGCAAACCCTTCCTTTCTGCACTGCCTGGTTCTTCTCATCTGATAACAGAAACGATTCCAGGGGTGCAAGGAGACGGCTCCCTGTGAATTCCCTGCCATATGCCTGAACCTGAAGCGCAGAGCAGGAGCAGAGCCTTGGACAAGAACTCTCTCAGTTGCCGGGTGGATTGTGAAAACAAAATCTGCCTCTTAATGCAGCTCCTTAGCAAGCTAAGAATAGCTCTGAAGCCATCGTTCCTCAATTGCAGGATCAGATTCCTCCTCTTAATGAATGGACTTGGTTTGTCATTAGCTACAAAGGAAAGAAGCCAGGGTGAGAGAAAATCAAGCCTCAGATTTGGACAGACTCCGGCACCGCCCACCAGCGCCAGCACATGCAGCTCACCCTGTGCATGGGCTTACACTGAGCTCCAGAGCAGCTCTGACTCCTGTGTGTGTTAAAGACATCAGTGCTGGGTAGCACCATCCTCAGTGCTGCTGCCACAACCACCACAGCGGCTGGTGCTTGGCTCAGGAAAGGTTCAAGGCCCAAAGAAAGGTGACAAGGAGGAGACGCGCTGCAGAAGGGCTGCAGGGGAGAAGAGGGAGCCTGGGAGCTTCCAGCCTCTTGATTCATCCTGCTAAGGAAAAACTGTGAGGCTGAGTTTTCCCTGGGAGAACAGGTATCGCTTCCCAGTGCTGAACTGGGAAATGGGAGTTTCCATGCCCTTTGTGCCTCTGCATGGCGTGCGCTGTCCTGCGACCATCAGGACTGAGATCAACCCTATGACCTTCAGCCTTAGAAGGATGAGCCTCTGCCCTCATGCTAACAGGATGCGTGATTAAATGCAGCTCCTCGCCAGTGAGCGTCTCCTGGACCAGCTGTTAATGGGAATGTGATCATGACCCACAGGCACTTTCAGATCTGCCCGCTGACTTGTGTGGAGCCCTGTCTGCTCACAGGGGAATCTCTGGCCACAGCCAAGGGCAGCAGGATACAATCCTGTGTCCGGGGCAGCCCCTCCCTGGCACAGCAGCAATGTGCCCATGTTCACAGTGGGTGTGAACTCACCCTCCTGCAGCAGCATCTCCTCCAGCAGCTCCTGTACCCGCAGCATGCAGCAATGCATGTCACCTCTGCCAGCCTGGCCCTCCTGCCTGTGGCACTGGTGGGAGTTTGAAGCACCCATGCTGCCAGCACAGATCTGTCAATAGAATCCCAGAGTGGTTGGAATTGGAAGGGACCTTAAAGATCATTCAGTTCCAACTCCCTGCCATGGGAAGGGGAATACAGTCACAGTTGCAACAAGTCCTGCTCCTGGCGTGCTCCAGAACGCCAAAGCATCCCTGTGGTCCTGGCATTCCACACTGCATCCCGGTGCAAGCAGCTGATCCGTGTTAATCACACCCGCAGCCTTTCCCAGGGCTGACCCCAAGCACCCAGCTTGGCAATGTGGCCCCCGTAACTTTCTGCAGGCAGTTTGTTTCCGCTCAAGAGCTGCTGTAGCAAAAGTGCAATACCAGCAAAAGCTGGCAGGGAACCCAGAGGCCAAGCCTGCAGCAGTATTCTGATAAAGCTGTGTTTACACCAGGAATTTCTTGGGCAGATTAATCAGGCGAGTGAAGCAACACATGGGAATCAGCCGGAAACACCGTAACGGGAATCTCAGTGCAGGGCCAGGTTGGCAGCTCACCCCTGGAAGCACTGCGGCCGGGGTCACCTCTGCCCAGCACAGCAAGGAGTTTAAACTGGGATCAGTTGCTGCAGCCCTGTGCCAGAGCAAAGCAGGACCCGGAGCAGAACTCTTCTCCAACAGCCAGAAGAGAGCAGCCAGGGCAGCAGCTCCTGCTGCCGGCACACGCCAGCCTGTGTTTCCAGCCCCGCGGCATTCAAGATATGATGGGTATCAAGGACATAGCCCAAGGAAAGGTCTCATCCTCACCCCCCGGGTTTGCCAGCTCTGGACTCAGGTTGCACTTGGAGTTTAAAAACACACAAGGTCAAAATTCCCCCGGGAGCAGACGACAGGCGCGGGCATGGCCACGGGGCTCTGCTGTGTCAGTCAGCAGGGGCCGGATGCCAGCCTCCGCCATGGCTGCACATGGTTTCCCAGTGATTGGGATACCAAACTTCTCCCTGACTGGGGGATTACTCCCGGAGTCAGGCACTCAGGAACATGCCGCATGCTTGTTCCAACAGCCGTTTGCATCAGAGCCGTGCCTGTGCGCCCAGATTCCCAGGTGCTGCTCCGAGGAGCATCCGGCTGCCAAGTCTGGCAAAGGGCAGGAGCAGGAGCAGATGTGCTGGGAGGTGAGACCGCAGCAGAGAGCGCAGGAGCGCTCCACTGACTGTGGATGGCTGTTTGCAAAGGCAGCGGCCTTCCTATGGCTTCCTTCTTCGTTTGGAGAGGAACAAGATGGATTCTGATCTCTGCATGAGCAACTGCAACGAGCCAAAACACACCCCGAGCAGCAACAAGGCGGCAGCAGTCCAGCCAGTGCTGTGCAAACAAACACAATAGGACAAAAGCCTTCCCCTAGCCCAGCCCTGGCATAGCACTGGTAGCAGTAAGCACTGTGGGAAATGACTCCAGGATGACCTCTGTGTGTTGTAGGTCCTGGAAAGCGACCTGTTCAAGTGATGTGCTCACTTTATAGTGCCTCTGCTGCTCCAAGAGCTGCTCCACTGCTCCCGCAGCAGGACCGGGTGCACGGGCTGGCAGCACCCACAGCAGACGTGGGAACGTGCAGCCAGAAGCCCTGGGAGGACATGGGTTTGACTCAGTTCTCACTGCTCCCTGGCTTCCGACAGTATCTCTTGCAGTAAAGCTGCACGCGTCTTTACCAAGCATGATTTGCGAGAGCCGATGGGCTCTAAGGACACAGCATCTTGCTGAGGAAACACCATCTCCCTGCTGCTTCATCCTCCCAACAGGCTGCAGGAGAGAGCTCCATGCAAAGCGTATCAATTTGATCACGATGGGCTCTCGCAGAGCAAGAGATCCAGGTTGGCCAGGATACATTGGAACTCTTTGATCTCCTCATAAATCCATCGAATCTGGCTCGGTGCTACCTGCAAAGCTTGCCAGCCCCAGACCTACAAGTACACATGCTCCCGAGCCTTGGATCACACCACCACATCCCAGCATGGCTCCGGCTGCTGCAGCAGGAAGGACACATGCTCAGGTATTAGACCTGAGCCAGTTGTGGAGTGGGAGCCCCATCACCATTCCTGGCCCTGGGAAGGGCAGAGCCGGGCACCAGCTCCTCAGAGCCAGGTCCCAGAGCCAGAGAGGCTTCCTGCCCTGGGCTCTCCTCGGGCTGCAGCAGTGGAACATATGGGACCCGTTAGCTGGAAGCATATAAAATTCAAAGCTGTATTAGTCATCGGCTCCGTCATGTTCATTCCACTGCTGGTAGACACTACTCTTGCAGAAGCGACCGACAACTGCTTGTGTTTCTACTGTCAGCTCCAATAAACAACTGTGTTTAATGCTGTGGGGGGGAGAAGGGGCTTGGAAACGCGATCCAAAAATAACAAGTTTTAAGCACGATATCCTCATGAGCTAAATGGCTCCGGCTCTCCCCAGTTTGCCGTGCTGCACTGCAGGGAAGCAAGGGCTAAAAGCCGGGATGACCCCCTGCTAATAAATCACTGACCCCCCGTGTGCTGGCCCAGCACAAGCCCGCTGCACAGCCGCACAGCACGCAGGACCCCGTGAATCATGCGCCATTAACATTCTCTGAGTGACATCTCCAGAATGCTTCAGGGATAAATCAGTTGCTGGCTGATTTGCAAAGCATTTAGGCAAAATTATTAGGAGGTGCGTTGGTGGGGAGCCAAGGGCTGGATCCCAATGGGGCCCACGCTCCCATGGGCTGCTCAGATGGTGCATGTTCACTCCATAGCCCAAGGGAGCTCAGCATGGGTGCTGCGGGCACGCAGCCAGGTGCCACCCCAGCAGAGTCAGGCACCAGCCAGTAAACATGGCATAACTCCTGCCCTCATAACAGGCTTAAAGTGCCCTGGCGCTGCTGGGTAAACAGGACTGTGCTGGATGCATTCAGCCACTTGGCAGAGGCCCTGTAGGCATCTCAGCATCTTCACAAGCCTTCCCATGCCCTGAGAGTGGCCTCGCCATCAGAAAAGACACAGAACCCAGTGGCCACAGCCAGCCCATTCCCTGCCCACAGCCCGCCCATTCCCTGCCCACAGCCCCACTGCCCACCAGCATAGCCATGTACCAGCAGGCAGGATTCAGGGGATAAACCATTCTAGTGCTGGGCTGCACCCCCAGAGCATGAGCAGCAGGTAGAGGAGGGGGATTCTCCCCCTCTGCCACACTATGGGGAGACCCCCTCTGCAGTCCTGATCCAGCTCTGGGGCAGCAGCACCACAGGGACGTGGAGCTGCTGGAGCGAGGCCAGAGGAGGCCATGGAGCTGCTGCGAGGGCTGGAGCAGCTCTGCTCTGGA
>WYDI02034550.1:0-25438 GCA_009867235.2 Psittacus erithacus
CTCTCAGGCTGAAAGTTAGAAACACAGTGCTGCACCAGCCACTAATAAGGAGAAAAAATGACTGCTACTGCTGAACCTATAACATATATTACAGCCCTGCTGATGCTGAACTTGTTAGCTGATTGATTGCGTGGTTGTATCTGTGCTAATAATGACTGACAAACAATTTAAACAATGTTTCTAACTCTATTAAAGGTTATTTTCCAGCAACCACAAAACCCTCATCTGAAAGGAATATTCTGTGTGCTATAGTCCATTGAGAATCTTTCCAAGCTGTGCCCATACCAAAATGCTTCTTTTGCTGCTAGACATGAATATTAACTTTTCATTTACTCTTTAAAATTAAAATCAGGAGGAAAAGGAAGTCTTTTATAAAGAAGTTTAGCTCCTTTTTATTTAACCAATTATCAATATACACTTATGAAAACACCATGAAACATCTTTCTTCTATTATTTGTAATTTACTTGAATGGGGAAGGTAATGCTTTTGTGGCAGGTTTAATTTTGCTTTTTAAAAAAACTATTGCTCTTGTAAATCTGTTCTGTTGTGAGACCAGAGACTTGAAAACACTGCCTATTTCCACCCCTTCCAAGTAAATGCTTGCAAAGCATCATACTCTCTGTCTCAATAACCCTAAAATCTCGCGCAGCTTTTAATGCAAGAGAGGAGAAGCACCCTTTCCCTCTCCTAACATGCAGCACAGCAGTCAGCCTTTGTTTTAGGGAGTGAGAGAAGAGCTTCCACGCACATACAGTGCGGCAGACACTGTCTGTGTAAATGACCCATATTACTATTTTATTGCATTTACAGGCAAAAAGTGAGGCAAAAGGGGTGGGTCTTTATGTTTAGAGAAACACTGAATCCATCTGGATTTACTCTAGACATGTCAGATAGAATGAATTACCTGAGGTGAATAGTCTACCTGGTCCCTGGGCTAAGATGAGACGATGGTGCCTAACTGCTTGGATACAGCTTCCAGGAGGGATGAAGGTATAACTGCAAGTGTTTGGGGAAGATTTCTGCCATGAAGGATGTGTTCAAGAACAGCAATGTTCCAGGATGTTCCCTTAGGGAAAGTCAGAGCGTACATTTGGATCCCAGGCTGCTTGCAGTTTGGGCACCTCTGACTCTTCTGCTTTTCTTCTGCTTTCATTTGCAGACCAAGCATATACTGTTTCTCCACACACTGCTTGCCAGGTGTTGTAAAGCATCCTTATCATCCCGATAAAACATTTCCTATGATGGAAAGGTTTTCTTGTGCCATCCTCAGCATATACACTTTAAAACCATTTGGAACTGAATTGCTCTAATACTGAATTAGTTTTCTCACTCTGCAAAAAAACTCCTGCTGTCTTTTTATTTTTATTACTATATGTGTGTTTTTTATTATAATATATTACCTTTTTAAAGCCCATTTTTGAGGTCTCATGCTATGAAACTGCATGCCACACCTTCTGTTTAAGTAGATACCACCACCAGAGTGAAAATTATAGGAAGAGATAACAGACAAAACACTGAGATTTGCCTAAATTATGCTATACCTCTTGAAGTAAGAGGCAGGTCCAATATTGCAGTTGGAGAGATACTTGGCGGATTTCATGTTTCCATATGGACTCATTAGCATGGTCATGACACAGTATACAGCTGGGTGGAAATGGGGTCCTTCACATGACAAAGAATTCCCATAGAAATTATGCTGACAAAACCAGGGAAGTGTAAAATTAAAAGGTCTTTGATGATTCAGGTCTACAAGCTTTATATCAGTTTAGAACTACATTCACCACCACAGAAATTGCTGGAATAGTCTTCTAAGGCAGTTTTGTTGCTGAACACAGGCGTTGAATCCAACATTTAGCTAGCAACTTGTGGAAAACTCTTGATCACACATACCTCAGTTGTATTAAAATCAGTAGCCAAACCCGTATGATTTGGTTTTGTTTGGTTTTTTGTATGATTTATTGCTGCCAAAAGTAAAATGATGCTGACGCGGAAGCTTGCCTTGTAGACATTGTGTTTCAAATCTTTCAAAATATCTGAAACAAAAATTGAATCAGTAACATGAGAAACGTTCGAACGAGAGTAACACAATGAATTACTTTTAAAAACCCAAGCACAATGCCATCTGCACCATTTCAGGCCTTTTAAGAACGCCATTGATGAACGCATCAATGAAACAAGCTGGACAGAAATGTTTCAAAAGGATAGTTTTGAATGTATTTTCATTCTATTAATTAAATCATCAGTGTAATAACTCTGAGAAGGGATATGGGTTGTTGAAAACCTTGATAAATAGTGGAGCTTGCTGTTCTCTTGTTTCTAGGCCTGTTTAGTTTCTGCTCAGTCTGCCTTATCAGCACATCAGATGGAAATCAGATCTCTTGCAGAAGCTGCATTGTTACTATTTTGTTTTAAGCAGATACAAAACCTGACAGTATTCTGACATTTCTGGTAACTGGTGACATTTAAATTCTAGATTGCAATGTTTCTCTGCACAAAAGCTTAATAGACTTGGCATGATTTTCTGTTTCTTCTTTTTTAAGAGGTACAGAGAAGCCAAACTGAGATGTTAATTTCCTCAAAGAAAATCAAGAATCTGCTAACTTCTTACTTTATTTTTTTTTTTTTTTTTAATCTGAAGGATAAAATTCTCAATTTCTATAAACTGGCTTCAGTTCTACTGAATATGTTTGAACCCTTATCTTGTTCCATAGCTTTGGTGAATGCCATAAAGCACAAATGACTACAAATCAATAGCTTGATACTAGCTATTATTTTTATTTGCAAAAAAAGTACCAGCTTACACTATGAAATAAAGAATAAAACTGGAGTTATGCATTGCTTTGGCCAAATGAAATCTGATATATTCAGATTTTGAATAGCCTATTTTCCTTCTTTTTTTGCCTTAATTTTGCTTTTGTTTCATTCCCAGTGTGCAGTGGTGTCCTCAGCTCATCATGGCTAAAAGATGATCCAGGTGTTTACATTGTGTTAACTGATACTGACAATGGCAGAATCATAGACTAGTTAGGGTTGGAAAGGACCTTAAGATTATCTAGTTCCAATCCTCCTGCCATGGGCAGGGACACCTCACACTAAACCATGTCGCCCAAGGCTCTCTCCAGCCTGGCCTTGAACCCTGCCAAGGATGGAGCATTCACAACTTCCCTGGGCAACCCATTCCAGTGCCTCACCATCCTTACAGTAAAGAACTTCTTGCTTATATATAGCCTGAACTTCCTTTGTTTAATTTTTAACCTATTACCCCTTGTCCTATCACTCCCTAACGAACAGTGCCTTCTCAGAATCCCTATAGCCCCCCTTCAGATACTGGAGGGCTGCTTAGAGGTCTCCATACAGCCTTCTCCGGGCTGAACAGCCCCGGCTTTCTCAGCCTGTCTTCATGTGGGAGGTGCTCCAGTCCCCTGAACATCCTTGTGGCCCTCCTCTGGACTTGTTCCAACAGTTCCATGTCCTTTTTATGCTGAGGACACCAGAACTGCACACAATACTCCAAGTGAGGTCTCACGAGAGCAGAGCAGAGGGGCAGGATCACCTCCTTCAACCTGCTGGTCACGCTCCTTTTGATGCAGCCCAGGATATGGTTGGCTTTCTGGACTGCGAGCGCACATTGAAGTCTGCTCATGTTAAGTTTCTTATTGACCAACACCCCAAGTCCTTCTCTGTGGGGCTGCTCTGAATCTCTTCTCTGCTCAACCTGTAGCTGTGCTTGGAATTGCTCTGATTCAAGTGTTTGACAATCTCAAAGAATGAGGACTACAGGCTTTGAAAGAGGGAGGAAGGGGAAGGAGTAAGTGAGTCAGTGAGCCTTCTAGGGGGCATTTCAATGCTGCCCTCAATATACTGCAGTTTTCCTTTTTTTTTTCTTATGTGTATGAATTTTTATTAGTTTTGATGAAATAATTCACAATGATGTTGAATTACTTGGCAGACATCTTTTGTTAAAAGGATTCAGGGTTATGAATATTCTTTCAACTGCACTTGGTTTGGCAGGTTTTAAAAAATAACAGTCTTTTCCTACTAACAGGTCTAATCTAAAATCCTGATCTAGACCTTTTCTTTTACATTCGTCTATTGTGAATAGATAAATGCTATAAAGCTGTATACATATGAATAGGAGGTAGGGCTTGAGCTTTAGAAGCTTTCCAGCAAGCATTTGGTTAGCTGAACAAAGAGGTTTATGAATAAACTTGCTTTTTGTGAATCAAGTAGTCCTATGGAACAAGAAGCGCTCAGTACTCAGACAAAATTCAGCTTTGCTGGAACACCACCAAAAGCCTTTGGAGAGGAATGTTGACAGCTGAGGGAATGAGGCAGGAAAGTTTACTGGGAAATTGGGTCTGGAAAGAAACAGAAGAATTCAGCGAGGATTCAGTTAAAAGAAGAAGGATAGCTGATACTGGTGGGGATGCAAGGTGGAAAGAAGGGATTTAATTTCTCTGTTTTCTGCGTGTGCAACCTTGTAGCCCTACAACCACTTGTATCCCAGGGCTTGCTGCCTTGTGCCTCCCAAGGTGCTGCGAAGGGACCTAGAAGTGATAATAAAAAAAAGAAAAAAGAATGGTGCAAGGAAGGGCGAATCTGTGGAGGGAGAGTGAGGAAAACAGGCTAAGACTGGTGGTAAACTCTTTTATGAAGAGTTTTCCCATTCTGTCAGCTGGTGGGGCAGGATGTGGTGATATCTCCTGGGGAGTTTGTCTTGCTGTAGTTTTGCTTACATGTACTGTTCTTTTTCCCAGCAGTAACTGAGCTGCATGGATAACTATGAAACAAGTGGGCTAGGGCTGCCAATTCTTTTTTCATCAGCTAAAGGTACTGAACTTATGAGGTACGTTACTTACTCAAAAGAGGTTAGTTGGTACAAGAAGCAAATTCATTGCATAAAATATTTTTATTGACCTCCTTAGGAAGGAATTTAACCAGTTAGGTTTTAGCAAATAACATATTTGCAAATTCTGAATTTCACTGAATTTATATGCTCTTTTAATACTGTTAAAATTCTTCCTTTTGAAAAGCATAAAAAATGCATCAGAAAAAATCATCAGAAAAGAGCCTGTGAGACATTGTGCCTGTGTGGTGGTTACTCCTCATGTGCAAATGCTAAATAATACTTATTGGAAATTCAGAACCTGTACAAATCATCATTAGACTCATCACTTGTATTTTGTTACTGAATTATAAATCCAGGAGAAATGTTCTCATAGCAGGACTCTGAAAACTCCCATAATCAACTCCCATGATGCAGTACAGATTGTTGCCAATCACATAAATAAATGTGCGTACCATCCTGTGAACATAAAATGGAATGCAAAATACAACAACTGAAATGTCAACAGGTTGAAAGAGCTGGGTTTGGTTGTTCAGCCTGGAGAAGAGAAGGCTCCAGGAAGGCCTTAGAGCAGCTTCCAGTACCTAAAGAGTGCCTACAAGAATGCAGGAGAGGGAGTTTTATAAGAGCAAGTAGGGATAGGAAAAGGGGGAGTGGCTTTAAACTAAAAAAAGGTAGATTTAGATCAGATATTAGAAAGAAGTTCTTCCCTGTGAGGGTGGTGAGACACTGGCACAGGTTGCCCAGAGAATCTGTGGCTGCGCCATTCCTGGAAGTGCTCAAGACCAGGTTGGATGGGGCTTTGAGTGACCTGGTCTAGTGAAAGGTGTCCTGGCCCACGGCAGGGGGGTGGAACTAGATGATCTTTAAGGACCCTTCCTACCCAAACCATTCTAAGAAAGGTTAAAAATGTTTGCTCTTTGGTAGTTCATTTATATTTTATGCTAGGGGAACTAAATCAATATGATTCTTTATGCACAAACATTTTCAATCTTGTTGCAGAGTTCTTATAAAATATTCAGTAAACCAGAGAAAAGATAGTAACTTGAAGGGTTCAGGTTGTTTTCTCCGGTCAAGGTGGAACATTAAAGGATTGAAAGATAACCTGCAGCATTTTTCATTAATGGTGTTTCATGCAACTGTGTATCTCAGAAATAGGAATAAAATCCAATAGCTTTATGCAGCATGCTAATCATATTAGTGGACAAATGTAAACACAGTGACCTTTAGTTACATAAGGCGGTGAGGTTTGGGGAGGGCTATCTGAGGAGTAAGAGGTTGTAAAATTGATACAGCAAGCACTATTTGTGCAGTCAGTTGTCTTCCTTACAGCTCCTCAGGGTTTGTAGTTTGCATGATGATAGAGCTTAAAGGCTCTCGTGAGTACAAGTGGTCATGTCCCTCAGGGTGAGGCATTATACATCTGTGTTTCACTGCCACAGATGTCTCAAAAGGCTTTCACACTATATCCTAATTTTGCATCCTTAAGTGCCCTTCCATCTTAGGCCTTGTGATTAAAAGAAAAGATAAAACCAAAGGCAAACTTGCTGTTAGGACACATTCTTTTCAAACTAATGCATAAATTTGCTTTAGATATGTGCTTAAAGTAAAGCATCTTGAAATGAATGTCTGTTGCTGTACAAAAGAATGGAAAGCAAGTTTTGCTTTGAGTGTGAATCTAATCTGTCATCAACTATCTTAAGCACTTAAGAATATGATTTTGACCTGCATGAAAAATGGAGTTTTTTCACATAGTAAAGCTCAATTTTTTACTTCAAACAGCATGTAATTTGTTAGCTGTTTTTCTGAATAATTGAATTTCACTTTATTCAATTATTTACAATTATGCTGACAGTTTAGTTAGTATAATAAGTTATTTTGTTTTTTTCATTACTACTCTGTTAAACAGAATCTTTTTATTTTTGTTATTTCTATTTCCATGCTATTCATTCCAACTCTTTAGGTCAGAAGGGGATTTCTGAGGTCATCTGCTCTTTCTCTCACTCAGAGCACAGCTAATTTTGAAGTCACTTGAGCCTGCTCAGAACCTCGTCTCTTTGCTTTCTGAATATTTCCAAGGTTGGAGATTCCACAACCTGTCTATAAAACTAGGAGGCACTCATCCATGCGCTACATTTATAGCTCCTGATCCAGCTTTTCTTAGAATAAACTGGTTTTTAAACTTTTAGATGAATAGTATTTGCTCTTTCATACTCTGCTAAAACACAACTATGAGTACCTAAGCAGAAAAACAGGGCACTCTGAAGATGTATTCAGGCAGACAACAGGTGTTTTCTTTTATTGCAACTTGTCAGAGGTACAAATCTACAAAACTTGGTTTACTTTGACGTATTGAATTGTTTAAGAAAAGTATTATGCCAGCATTGTCACTTCACTTGGCCTTGAAATAAAGTAATGTCGGATGTGACTCTGGGCAAGAAGGAAAGGCTCTGTCGCAACCACCTACAGCTTCAGAAGGCATGTTTAAGTCTGGCAGATGGAGGTGAGACAAATCTGGATGTTCTTTATGTAGTGAGGTTTTCTAAATGAGGATAACAGATCTTTGCAAATAATTATTTTTCCTGTAATATATCAATGGGAAGAATTCACTTGTTAAGATTTATTCAGATTGGGGAATTCCTGTGGATCATATTCACTTCCTTATCTTCAAGGTGAAATAGTTCTACCTTATGTAAATTATCCAGCATGAAAAAGGCTATCCCCATTGTTATCAAATGACCTTTTCCTGTTTCTTCAATTTTATGCAGGCTATAGGTGATAAGCATTTCCCCAGCTTCCTTCTGTAATGTCTCCCCTCCATTTCTTGTTCTCTTGACTATATTATTTTTTAATAAAGATTCTGTGACTGTATTGTACAGGGGGAAATATCACTGTCAGACAGAATTAAAGGGGATCAAGAACTGTATCAATCAAAGTGAGCATGAGAAAAAACTTTGAAAATTGGTCCTGTGTTCATCTTTCCTGGGCTTTGTCTCCAACAATATGAAAGAAAATTATAAATGCTTGCTGAGACAAGTGTTATTCATGTTTGCCATTTGTGCCAATTTGATGGCTGTACTCCTAATTAATCATTCCTTTAGGCTTCCATTTAGTTTCTGACAATTGTTAACACCTGCATTCAAAAACTGCACCCTATAGACTGACCCTGTGGCTGTTTTCTGAAGGAAAGGATGTGGCCATAGTAATGCATTACACAGAGCTTTGAAATTAATACCCAAGTGCTTCAATCTCTATTCCGTGCCCCAGGCCAAAACTAAACATTGCGCTTACTGAATGAATGTGATATTAAAATACCAAGATTTGATTACACAAGATATATTTAAATATTATGAAAATGGAGATTGTGTAAGCCTCTTCATGAAACAAATGTAGTTTGAAATGAAAGGTGTCCATGCTAAATACTTTTAACTTTCCACTGCGCTAGATTGCTGCTTGCCTTTGTGGAGGAAGTAAGAAGCAAAGGTGGTGACCTCCTTTAGCATAGCCTCAGCAAACATGAATTTGATTATACAAACGTGAGAAGTCTGCAAGGCGCTTCCCTGGCTATGTACAAGAAAGGCACAGAGAAGAACAGTCAGTTCTTTCAAAATATAAAGTAATTAGCTGAAATACTTAAATAGCCTTCGAAGCAAGGACTGGAACCAGGCAGGACTCACATAAATATGTCTGCCACTGCTTTGCTAAGTCAGACTCCAGCTTGCTTGCTCTCTTGCTCTCTCTTTGTGTCTAGTAAACTTAAAATTTGTATCTGCTTTGTGTTGAACAAGATGAAGATCATGTTTCCTGATCCAATAGTAGAAAAGACTTGATTTCACTTGGGCAGAGTATGAAAGTGAACATTCCCACTTCTGGGTAGATGACTATAGTGCACAGTGTATAGTATTTTCCTTTTTCTTCTAGGGACACTGAAAAAAGTAATGAGTAAAGGAATGAATGTAAAGAATGATAGGGTTTTATTTCTGTCCTCAGTTTCTTAGCTAGTTTTAAATAAAGGACTGCTGAAACTCATTGGATTTCATCCCGTCTCTAAAGGTCTCATGGTGTTCCTGGTCCCAGTCTGGGTCCGGTATCTCACATTTCTGTGCAGGGCAGTGTACATTTCACTCCTGTAAGATCTGGCTATTAATCTTTCTGCCTGTATTTAATATGCAGTGTCATTTTTTTAAATTTTTTTATTTTTTTTTACCATAATGTATTTTGGGTGGACCGCTGTTATTGCTTTCAGTGCTCTATGACACTGGTCAATCCCATGCTATGTGCTGTCACACATTACTAGGAACAGTAGGTCAAAAAATGGGTGACTAGTAATACCAAATGGATTATTCCCCTAATTGATGTGCATTGTCACATAAATTAATGTTTTTGTCTGTGGAGCTGTACAGAGATAGGTGTTACTTTGATTTGACAGTTTCTGATGTGATGGACTTTTCTGTTGATCATCAGGTCTTGACTGTCTTTTGCAAATACATAATATGCAATGTAATGTAATAAACATAATATAAAAGCCATGGTGGCTTAAGTCTGCATAGAGCTTGAGACAGTAGCTTTCAGCGTGAGCTTTCCTACTCACTTCACTGAAACCTTATTCATACCACAGTGCTAATTTCTGTAATGTTCAGCAAATAGTGATGTGTTTCAAAACAAATTTTGTTCTCAGGAGACTTTCCTCCTTGTGCTTAAAATTTTCTTCAGAATACTACTTATAGCTAGTATTCTCACAGAAACCAGATTAGTCCCAGATTTATGCTACATTCAGTTACTACTGATAAAGATTTTTAATTAGAACATAATGGGTTTGCATATAGGGTACTGATTTGGGATGTGAGAGACCTCAATTCTACTGCTGATTTCATTATAGACCTGTTGTTTACTCACAGACTTATTACTTAACTTGGTCTATTTCTTCTCTACTTTTCATCTGCCTTGTTTCTCGAGGACTGTAAATGTCTTCACCATTAAAATATCATTTTAGGGAATGGTATTTTTTCCTACTGAAATGCATAGAGCAAACACTATGCAACCCTGATCACCAAGGGACTTCAGTCATTACCATGTAACATTTATAATACTCATGTTTATAATATATTCCAGATAAGCATTCTAAAGCCAAGATGGGTTTAAACCCAGCCGATAACTCAGAACCATGAAGTTGCTCGCTCACTCCCCTCTTTCATCCCCTCCCCAGCTCCTGGAGGGACGGGAGAAGGATTGAAAGAATGCAACTACCATGGGTTGAGGTAAGAACAGTCTGGTAACTAAGGTATAACACAAAACCACTACTGCTATCACCACTAATAATAATGATAAGGGGAATAACAAGGGAAGAGAATACAAATGCTCACCGCTCACCGACCAATACCCAGCATGAACTGAGCAGTGATCTAGCCCTTCCAGGTAACTCCCAGTTTACATCCTGGGCATGACGTGCTGTGGTATGGAATACCTCTTTGGCTGGTTTGGATCAGGTGTCCTGTTTCTGCTTCCTCCTGGCTTTCCCTTCTCCATGGCAGAGCACGAGATTCAGAAAGTTCTTGGTCAAACTAAACATTTGAACAGTAACAAAAATATCGGTGTTACCAGAGCTGTTCCCAGGCCAAAAGTCAAAAACACAGCGCAGCACCAGCTACTAAGAAGGAGAAAAATGACTGCTACTGCTGAACCCACGACAACTGAGCATGACATGCTGTGTTATTGAATATCTCTTTGGCTAGTTTGGGTCAGGTGTCCTGTCTCTGCTTCCTCCCAGCTTCCCGTGGCCCTTCTTACTGGCGGAGCATGAGACTGAAAAAGTCCTTGATTGTAGTAAACATTACTGTGTAACAACTAAAAACATCCGTGTGTTACCAGTATTGTTCTCAGACCAAAGTCGAAAGCACAGCACTGCACCAGCTACTAAAAAGGAGAAAAATGACTGCTACTGCTGAACCCAGGGCACAAGATTTGAAAGTTAAAGAGGTTAGCAATTCCTGAGATAATTCAGATCTTAAAAATAAACAAAAAAAGTTAAAAAAAATTTCTTTATATTCTACTGTTGATGTTCTGGTGACTCAGCTTCCAGTCATATAGCGACTTGTCTGCAAACCTGAATGTACTATTGAGCAGCTTTACTGATGATTGGAGCTGCTCATGTTTGCAATGGTAAGTGTGTGCAAGTTACTGAATTGGAAGAAATATAAGAAATAATATTCCTTTAATTATTTTGAAATGCTGATTTGTGATCTTGCATACAATCTTCTTTGCCATATATTGATTTCTGATTTCTAACCCTTACAAGAATTACTTATTGTATGTACTATATTCTTATAACGTATGTGTACTAGCCCCCCAAAAAGGGCATTTTTGGTGAAAATGCTATATGTGTTAGCTGGCTCACTATGAGAATATGGAAAGCCATGTCATTTCAGAATTTCTTAGTGTCTTTTAATTATGTGCAAAACAAAATTAATGAGCCAATTCTCTGCATGTGTGAGAAGTCAGCAGTTTTTGGATATTTCTGTGCGTACACTTCACAGACTCTGACTGAGGTTAGGAAGCTACTGTATCACAAATTAATCTCATTTTGGAGATGTCTAAGAAAATTAGGTGATTAGTCTCTGAGAGTGCCTGTTTCTCACTAATGTCTGTAGCGGCAGTATGGGCACCTAGCTCAGATTAATTTCCTGGTGTTGGGTAGGATGAATATGCTTGTATTCTGCCACAGGGGATCTCAGAGGCTCAGATCTGAAAGTGCAGGATGAATAAAAGAACCTGCCTCCATAGCTTGGAGGACAGTTTCTTTCTCGCAAAGCACCCAAAGTCAGAAGTCTTCTTGTATTATGAGATAGATACTGTGATTCAAAAGAAAGGAATTTAAAATACTTCAGAGGTTCTGACATTTTTTCAATGAATATGGTATGCTGGGTGGGGCAGGTAGCTATATTTAGAGCTTTTTTATGTTTATAATTACCCATTTTTCTCGTCTGGATATGGACAGTTTTCTGAAACACTGGAAGAACTCTTGTAAAACCCATATTGTTGTTTTGATGTCAGATATTACGGAAGGGATAACCCTGAATATAACTCATCTAGAGGGCTGGGGCTTTGGAAAAAATATGCAAATTGTCCTCAAGAGCTTGTACTCAATGTCAGACTACTCCATGGAGTCAGAGATAGTAGCAGTAGCTGATTGAAAACCTAAGAAACCCCAGTCATACAGGTCTGGAAAGTCCCCTTTAAAGGATGGCTTTGTCCAGATGGCACTAGATGATGTATTTCGTGTCTTACAGAAGCACTTCTTGTTTTCTGTGATGTTAGTAAATATGTCCAATGCAAAATCAGATTGTTTGTTCCAAGGCAAATTCTTCTTATTTAATATTTGCTTCCATCTTGTATCAGAACAAAAAGTTTAAAGTATTTGTAGAAAGAGTAGGCCTTTAAAAGATGAGCTGGAAATCACTGAAACTCTTTTTTTTTTTTTTTTTACTGTGATTTGAGTTTCATGAGGGTCTGAGGAGCTGCTCACCATGTAGCTGCAGTATTAGTAACACTGGGTTACAACTTCATCAGTTTAAGGTTCGGTTTTGACTGTACAGTAGTAAACATTTACCTTTCATTGTCTTTTACTCTCTTGTCTTTGAATTTTGGGCAGCTGAAGGTATGAATCAGAAGATTCACGTCTTTGGTGTGATCAAGTAGTTTGCTTTCAGCTGCTGGCTATCAGCAGATGTTCAGTATAGAGGCAGGTACCTCTGAAATGCTTCTGGAGATTCCTGCTGCAAGGCAGAGCTAAACCCGCCTAATCACCAAGTTTTGGAGAAACTAGGTCCTTTTACAGTGATCTGGTAAATGGCTAACCACACACATTGAGGGATGTTTAATTGCCCTCCAAAGGCAGGAATCCGTATGGACATCCCTCCTATGATACTGTATCCTGTGCTCCATATGTGTTACACATAAAAACCATTGAAAAAGTTGGCCCTATTAACAAACCTGACAATGTGAGGTTTATGTAAGCTGGAGTTGCAATCTGAGGATGATGGATAGTGCTTGGTGCACAACCTGAGCAGGCTGGGAGGCAGAAAGGTTATACCAGGTGAAGAGAATCTAGGTGAGCCTGCAATGAAGAAATCTCAGGCAAGGTTCCCATAAAACAAAGATAAAGACGAAATATCTCTCATAACTCATCTTGTCATATTACAGAAGAGGATAAAGACCTGCAATGAGCATGATGACCTTCCATGAAGACTTTTGAAGCTTTATGTCATTCCATTTTTCCCAGACATACGTGGTTTACCTTCAGAACTAAAAGTTGCTTGGACAAATATGTAACTTTGCTTGGGTTCAGTAAATCTGTCCAAATTGCTGTCTCTAAATCTGGTTGTGGTTGTTCTTTGGACAAGTCAGTGGGCTGGGATCTCCCAACAAAGTGTCTGTTGGCATTGCAGTGCCTGCGAGCTTGACACTGATACAGTGACAACACCAAAAGAAGAACAGCCTCTGTGGCTGTCACTGGTGATCACCAACAACTATGGCAAAAGACATTAAATGGTTACAGCACATCCCAGCTGCACTTCGTTACAGGATCAAAGAATAAAGTGGGTCTTTCAGCTTGTGATAATCTGACTCAGCTTGTGATAATCTGACCTTTGATGGATTTGCTTTGATTGTATTAATGCATTTTATATGTTTTGAGAAAAAATGATTTTTTGATATAGGGAAAACAATTAGTTTAAAAATTTCCAATCAGCGTGACTCACAAGGAAGCTTCTTCATTTAATCAAATACTTGCCAAGCACACTTCACAGGTCTCACAGCAATTAAAAGAGCCATTTTCCTGAAGTGAGGAAGGCGTTTGGTTAGACATTATTTTAAACACAAAATATGATATGTTTTGTCAAGACTATCTTTAGAATGATAGTCTTGCTTTATGCTCTGATTGTCTCTCTGTCACTTTTAAAGCAATATTTTAGCATGTTTTTAATTAGTTTGCTATTTGCTTCTGGTATTTTGCTCAGTAAAAATCCCTAAAAAATATTTTTTTTTCCCATGAAAGGGCTACGTATCAAAATTCAGACACCACCACGGAAAGGTGCAGTACATTTATGACCTTGTGTGATTAGTGATCTCTGAATCTAATCTTAAGGTAGTTTAATGGACTATAATTATCTACAGTGTATAGTTACTGCCTTTCCTGAGATTGATTTAGAATTGCCTCAGGAAGCAAGTGCTGTGTAATTATTTGATAAGAACTAAACTTGATACTCTGACTGGAAACTTTTGGAAACACAAAAATAAATACAGTTCAGGACAAAACTTACTGCTGCCCAGCTTCAGAAATGAAATCTGTTCTTGTAGCCTGTCTCTGCAGCAACAGATAAAGAACAAGACGGGAAAAGCTTACAACCATTTTCAAGATATCAGCCTAATTTAGCAAACTGAATGGAGGTGGGCTTGCCCTCTGCCACAGATGTTCTTCAGAATCACAAACAGAAGAGAGGAAGGGAGAAGAGAGATATGTATGAACTCCTCTTACCCAGATGCTAGACAATAGGTTTTACAACAAGATCAACAAGGTGCTCAGGAGATTGCGCTTATGGAAATTAAAGACTGAAGTAAGGGAGGTAGATTTTGCAAACAGTCAACAAGTTGCCCCCTGATTCTGGGAGTAGATGCTCTGTGCTAAGAGCAGAATTTCCAGAAGCAGACAGCCCCCATCCTAATGTGATGTTCTCATTGAACTCAATAACACAGCAAAGAATAATGCCATTTTTTGAACTTTACCAAATTTGTCACTTTTTAGTATTAAACATATGGTGCTGGAAGCACTTCTGAATGTAGCATGTTCTAACAAAATCAGAACATTCAATTGCTTTCAGAGGTATTTTTAAAAAATTCAACTTTCCTTGCATTTTTCCTATTATTTCAAAAGTCTCTTTGTTCTTTAGACCTATCATAACAATCAGATATTCCTTGAGAAGTTTGCTGTCAGAGGCAGGATGGGACAGTAGGCTCTTTTTATGTGTTACTGCAGTAGGAGTTTAGGAGTTTGTATCAAATTCATGAGATATCATCTCAAGAAATAATTTATTATGTTTTTCTCTAAGACTATGAAGATACATAGATCCCATCTGTGCTGGGACAAGGAACAGTGCACTTCAGGGTGAACTTCAGGATGCTGAGTTCTTGACTTACACTTTTTCTTTCTTTTTGCTTGCTGCTAGCCTGGCTTGGTTAAGGCTGAAATGCTGTTGTTAGGATGATAGGGTGTGCCGATGATCTGCAGAGTGGACCAAGCTTTACCATGCTGAACTCCAGCCATACCTTATTGTCCAAAATACATTGACAAAATTTTGTGCCAGTGATATGGTGCCAGGAATAGATGGGCTCTGCTTTCAAAGGCTTCAGGATTTCGCAGCAGGCAAGCTTAGGGCAGGAACCCTGTGCATGTCCAAGGCTGTGGTTAAAGATGAGCGATACAGTATGAGAACACATGGAGCCTGGAATTGCAGAAATTTCTTTTAACCAAATAACTGTTTTTTGTAAGAGCACCTTTCCATTCCCTTTAGGTATTAGTGATTTATTTGCTGGGTTATTGAAAAAAATAATAATAATGTAATACACAAAAGCTAATCTGTCTGCAAAACATGGAATATAAGAAATCACTACATTATCAGGTTCAGATCAGGACAATCCTGATTAGTTTCCTGTCTCTGAAAGATACCAACACATGATGCACTGCAGAATGATGCAATACGGTCGTATGGCAAAGAAAGAAGGCCTTTAAGATGAATAACATGTTGGTAATCTCTTGGAGTCTTCTAAAAGTGTCGGTGATAATTTTCTAACACAAAGCTGTTGTACCTTCCACAGTGTAACTCAATTTTGGACCTTTTGATGAGGAACGAAGGTAAATCAGTCTGTGAAATTGAAGTTGTTGGTTGCTTACGGATCACTGACTGTGGATAGATTATATTCAGGAGGCAGTTCATATGTACTTACTGCTTTAAAAAGATAAATTTCTTAAATTTAAAGAAGTTAAAAGATAAAAATAAGTTGAAAGGGAAACTTGAAGATGTAAAATGTGAATGAAGTTTGAAGCTTGGAGGGCCTTCCCACCAAAATGCTATAATTCAGTAATCAGGAAAAAAAAGAAACCACTTCTAGCTTAAACTCCATTTTAGATTAGTGGAAAAGTATAGGAAAAAGAAATAAAAAACCAAAGCAGTGCAAAAAGGGGCAAAAACCGGAAACTAGGAAATTACATGGAATGCAAAAATACAGAAAAACAACTGCACGTGGTAGAGGAATTTCTTGCGTAGCTTTGGAAGAAGAAACCTTTGCAATGTTACAGGCCCCCTGCTACATGAAGATGATAAAATCTCTAATAATGATTCAGAAATGGCAACACAATTAAATATTTAAAAAGAACAACCCTCCACAACAAAGTTGACATGTCATCTGAATACTTCCAGCTTGGGTAATATGATATCAGTTCTGGATCTAATATGGTATTCAATTAATACATAATGAGAGGACAGGAATAGAATGAACACCAGAGAGCATGGTCTATGGAAATGGGCTCTTGTTAAGCAAGACTTGTTTAATTATGATGAGATTACAAATTTAATTGGTAAAGGAAGTGTCGAGCTTGATATACTTTGTCCAGTAGAATTTTGTAAGACATTTAACCTAGTTTGTGTTATATTCTGCAAAAGACTTAGTTATACTGTATTAGGGAAGTTCACGTTAATCAGATTAAAAACTGCCTGACACAGCTGAAGATGTAGTTACTGTAGAAAAAACATGATTTTTATTTTTTTCCCATAACTGGGGCCTGCATGGATTAAGACTATGCAGAAGCTGCTTAATATTTTTACCTAGAAACTCTAAACTCATTGCAGGTAAAGCATAGGGATGCCAGAGGGCTGATGAAATGGTAAATGATGAGGAGGTCTGGGAGCAATCTAGATAACTTGACAACTCAGTCCACTCAAAATGAGTTTGTTTTAATATCATCAGAGTAAGGTCAGCCAAGGTTCGAATCTTTTTTCACAATTGCTATAGCTGGAAAAAATAATGTTCAGGTGTGTAAGTCGTACCTGAGCTCATACATATAGGACCAAAGAATGAAGAACAAACCTATAAACTAGGTTACCTTCAGATCAATGAATACGATTTAACAACCACAAAAAAACCCCTACCAAACCCCAGAAGTAGTAATTCAAGGTTTCTTAAAAGCCCAGGTAAAATATATTCTTTACCATAATGATAAAATAGATCTCCAACAGAGGGTAGGTGGATAGGGCTGGAAGAGGTCAAAAGAAGTTTCAGGGTACTAGAAAGATCCAAGGGACCTATTTGAAGGGCCTCATAGCAGCAGGTAACGTGGGATGCTTCGTGGCATTTTGCTGAGGGATTTGGAGATTAAAATAGCAGTGACAAGGTGTTGTGGGTGTGAGTCCCTACCTCCCATACTACTTCTGGGACCTCTTCCTTTAGCTGCATGGTTCCTCAGAGGGTGGGATGCCAGACCACAGCTTGCTGCTCTGCAGGTGCTGGACAAGGTGTCAGCTCAGGACTGACACTGCCATTTCACAGGATTTGGTCTGTGACAGTTCAGTGAAGAAAAGTCTGACCTCTTCCCACCTCAGATCTCCAGACCAGTCATCAGTGGGGAAGGGAGCACATTTTCCACTGATGTGCAATGCATTTCTATGCACTAGCTTAAATTTTCACTGTGATACAAATCTAAGCAGAATTGTTGGATTTTGTTTTAGATATATAATTTACTAGCTGTTTTAAAGAAAATGTCACTTCCTTTTTATCTGTGCAAACAGCTGGGGATCATGAGGCAGTTGTTTAAGGAACTGAATTTACTTTTAGATGTAAACAAAATATTAACATGCCCTCTAGAAATCTCTGTGCTCACACAAACATCTCATATTCTGTATTATTTATATGCATGCGTAGGTCACTGCAGCTTGTTCCTGTCTGATGCATTAGCTCTCTCTGTGTGATAGGCTCTGTCAAGATAAAGCAATCTGCAGACAGCGGGCAAACAGTTGCTGGAGGGCTACTCCAAAGATGATGTTCTAGAAAAAAATTTCCTTTTTTTTCCTTTTAGATGAGGAAGGGGAAAAATATCATGACCTTGTCTTGCTGGCAAAGACTTGGTAGATTTTCCTCATGAAACAATTAAGGAAAATTGAAATAGACATTTTGCACAACTTGGAAGAATGTAATGGAAAGATGCAACACTGATAAACTGGATTGCATTCTCCTTATTCATGCTGTGCCCCGACAGATGTGAGAAGACATGCCTTCTTTCAACCTGTTACATACAGTCACTTGCAGCAAATTCATCCTGAGTCATGCAGACTTTTCTGCCTACCAGGAAGATTGCCATAGATATGTGCTGTCCCATTTATTTTAAAATACAGAGAAGAGAAGACCCTCTCCTGGAAGGTTAGTTAGAGTATTCAAGGTTTTTAGATTGCAACTCTCATTTTCACTAAAGTGTTTCATATACAATTGCCTGATGACAGTCTTTTTAAGGTTTTTCCCTGAGCTTGTCAAAGGATTGGACGGGAGACACATAGAGTGCACCTTCTGAATGCAGAACGATTTGTCGATTTGTGTGAAAATTCTTGCAATTAGGTCTATAGGTGTGTTAGTGACAAGCGGGGGAAGTGACTGAGAGCGATGACCTGATAACTGGCTCCAGAGGGTTAGCTCATGAACGGGTGGGGAATTGCCCGTGCCCTGCATCCAGGTGCCTTGGGGTTTTCCTGACTCATACAGCAGAAATTTGTGCCTTTCATCTCTGCAAGAATGAGCATGACACTTTAGTATGTGTCAACTTCCTCAAAATGTGGGGGTTTTCTTTAATCTTTTCAGAAAAATATTGTAGGCCGTATACAAAGACAGTGAAGACGGATGAAAGTGGCAGGGACTTCATTTAATAAGCCGTCAAACTGACTTCTTCATCAGCACCGGCTTCTTGGCAGGTGAGCGTCACTCAAAGAAGCAATTGACAGATAGGATAAGGCAGGTGAGAATTATGCTACTGCATGGGGACCACAACATGGCCTGGTATGGGGCCTGTGAGGGGCAGAAGTCTTAAGCTTCTTCTGTTCAAAGTCATTCATCATGCAACTAGTAGGAGCCATGCCTTCCTCCTCCCATGCCTGCCTTTGCATTATGGCTGCATCTATCTTGGTTTGTTTGTTTCTCCATCTGGGCTTTTCTGAAATGATTGACATGAATCTAGCAATGATATATGTTCTCCAGCTACACTAACCTTACAACTTTGGTGTTCTTAGTCAGCCTAAGTTTATATTGACTTGAACACATTATAAATTTGGGTTGCATCCATATTATCAGAGGAAATTTTTTGTGATTACATGACAAGATGCCAGAAAAAAAACAAAACCATGTAATGTAAGACGTATGAAAGACAGCAGTATGTACTGAGAAAAATCAGTAAGTTATTTGCCCAGAGAATCCTTAAGAGAATGCATGTTCTTTGAGACTTAGAATAACTTTTGCTTATTGATTTCTAAAATCTCTCAAACAGGGAGAGATGTAAATATAAAGATCCTGCTCCCCTTGATTTCAGTGGGAGGAGAATCAGACCTTGAGCTGGCAGCTTTGGGATTTAGAAAGGTCTGCTGTGCTGCTTAATGAAACTGGTTAATTAGAAAACTTTGTCACAGCCTATATATGGCTTGGAGGCAGTTTTATCAAACAGGCTTAATAATTCTTTTCAACCATGAAAGCTGATTGGTATTCTTAGCTTTGAAGGGGGAGAAACATGGAGAGCACTGATAATGAGAGCTGGGCAGCATTTAGGGAATCACCTTTGTGGGGTCTGTTTAAGTCATTTGAGCAGGTACTTGCAGCTTATTCAGGCAATTTGCCACCCGACAAGCCAAAATTAAACTTAAATATTCATAACTACATATTTTGACTGGTTTTGAGTCAGGACTATGCAAAGCCAGAATATTAAATCAGCATTAATTTAACTCAATATGACTGCACATGTAACCATGCCTACTTTTAGCCAGTTTAACGCTATGTTTACACTGGTTTCTTCATTTTAATTTTAAAAGCTTCTGGTTCTGTCAGAGAATAGAGTATCCAGTGCTAATACAGTCTATGTGTCTGAGTGCCGCTCTTGAGAAAAACAAAGGAAGCATAAATTAAGAACTCAATTTTAAAATGTAGTTTGAGCACAATTTTAAAATGTAGTTTGAGCACAATTTTAAATGAAGAAAACCCTTTCTTTTTCAGTGTAATTTACCTATAAATATAAAATTCACATTTTGCATATTATTCCTTATTCACACTGGTGAATATTAAAGAGCAGGAGAGGCTGTCCACAGGTAAGACTGACAGTTCTCTTATTCTTAAAATGCCAAAGAATAAAGCTTGTGTAATTTCTTAAATTTGATTTTTTTAACATGTATCCAAAATATTGAAAATTCATGGGAGAAGAAAGTGAAGAATTATGGACAAACACATCCTTCTGCTTTTTTAAAAATGTATATGTTTTTCATTCCAGTTACTCAGCTGTTCTTCCTGACTTTGTATGGTTCATGATGTAATTTTACTGGTGCGTACCTCAGCTTTTCAGCTGGTCATCCCTCAGCCTGTATTGAGATTTTCCATCATTCATTTAATAAACTAACTGAGCAATGTTAGCACCAGTATTGGTTCCTGAGGGATATAGACTGAATTCACAAGTTGTTTTTCTTAAAGAAAATCCATGCAGTTTTTCAGTGACTGCTGCTCCTGACAATGGTGGCTCTCTTTGCGGACAGCCAGAGAAATTTCAGACAGTGGCAGACTCTCAAATGTAAATGGCAACTAAATGATGCTGCACCTTCTTAGTGATAACAAACAATATCAGTCTGTCACAGTGTGTTAAAGAACACTAAGATCAGTAATAACTATATTAATATATTAGTATATTAATATAGTCTATTTAATGCTGGTTTGTGCCTTTTTTTTTTCCCCCAGGATGTATGCTTTAAGATTTGAGAATAGACTTGCCTTAGTAATGTTAAGAAACCCAAATAAGAAGACAGCTCAACAGTTCCAGGCTTCCAGCTTACCTATGCTTCATGGAAGTGATGAGCAGCTTACTTCTGACTGGCCGTGCCGTGAAGTCCCAGGGTACAGTGATGCCCTATGCTTGTTCAGTGTACAGCTATCTCAAGCCAGCGCAGAGGGGATAGTCAAGCTGCAGGTATTTCTCAGTACTGGTTTTAGCTACTCAATGTCAGTCCTCTCAGGACCCCATGTGATTTTTTTTTCATAAATCAGTGCTAAAACTGCCCAGAGTTAACAATGAAAGCAGCCTGCAAAGATAAGATCAACACGGTAGAGTTGCTGGTTGACATTTTTTCACACTGCAAACCTCTATCAAAAAATCTTTGCAGTTTGCCTCCTTTTGAGTGAAAAGATCTTATCATTTTTCTGGGCTTTGTTAGAATCTGTCCATAAGTACAATAATTTTCCTAACCAGTTATGGACATTGGGCTAAAATATATTATAAGGGTGAGGTAAATGGGAATTTCAGGGCATTGTAAATGAAAATATCCATAGTATTTATTTATCTATTATGTTAAAATTGGTGCCATATGTCTCCCAGTGCCTTAATAACAGCTGCAAATCAGGTGCATTTTCTTAGTGATAACTGTTGTTACTTCTTTTCATTTTTTTATATTTTAGTTTGTGCTACTAGACCAGGCTCAGCATTTTGCTAAGTAAAAAACTAAGGCTGCTGATTTATATAACACCAGACATTATTTTAAAGGAGGCCGACAGCTTTAATAAAACCTTTTTGCAGGGAAAGAAAGAGCTGTATTTCAAAGGGTCCAGTGGGAAAGCAGGCATCTCCATTCCCTGCCACATCTTGCCTGCAACTGCTTTAGCATGTGGCAGTGCTGAATCAATAATTGCTGCTCTCACCCTCTCAAAACTGTCTCCTGGAGGCTGGGAATTTAAACAACTCCCAAAACAGTATAGCCTCTTCCCCAGTCTTTGCATGTGTCTCTGTGCAAGCAACTCTTAATCCGAAAAAATGAACACTTTTCACAAATAAAATTAGACACACTCTGGTCAGATCTGTCGTTATCTCAACCCTTCGTACCCCATGTTGGGCACCAAAAAGGACTGTGATGGTTTAAGCCCAGCTGGTAACTCAGAACCATGCAGCTGCTCACTCACTTCTCCCCCCTTTCTTCCCCTCTGCTCCAGGATGGATGGGGAGGAGAATTGAAAGAATGTAAAATGCTGTAGATTGAGATAAGAACAGTCCAGTAACTAAGATATAACACAAAACTGCTACTGCTATCACCAATGATAATAATGATAAGGGAAATAACAAGGGAGAAAACATGAAAGTAAAAGGGGAAAAGGAAAAGAAAACAATAAACACAAGTGATGCACTGTACAATTTTTCACCACCTGCTGACCAATACCTAGCCCGACCTGAGCGGCGACCTCCCGGGTAACTCCCCCCAGTTTACATACTGGGCATGATGTGCTGTGGTATGGAAAACCCCTTTGGTTACTTTGGATCAGGTGTCCTGTCTCTGCTTCCTCCTGGCTTCCTGTGCTCCTCCTCACTGGCAAAGTGTGAGACTGAAAAAGTCTTTGATCGGAGTAAGCATTACTTGGCAACAACTAAAACGTCTGTGCATTATCAGTGTTGATCTCAGACTAAAGTCAAAAACACAGCATTGCACCAGCTACTAAGAAGGAGAAAAATAACTTACAGCTGTACCCAGGACAGCATGCTTGCTTCATTTATGTTTTACTAGGAATGCTATATGCAGTTCATTACGATAAACACTTGGCCACATCAAATTTTCTCCAGTATATTCTGGCAGCTGCATAATGGATAGATGGCTTCTCTCATTACAGTACATGAGGACCTTTAATAATTAATACCTTTACCTTCAAGTTTGAGGGTTTGTTGTTGCTGGCTTTAGGATTTTTTGAGGTGTGTACTCTTTTGTATTCAGGAAAATGATGCTCTCAGATTTGAGTTCTCCATGGAGCATGATGGGAACTGGATGAAGTTGATTGTTATTAAGGACAACATGGATACCTGCAAGAGAAATATGTTATGTGCTTTAGTGCCACAAAAACAAGCAGCTGGAGGAAGGAAACTGTGTCTTGACCTGAACTCTCTATGTAGGAAGAGGTAGGTGCAGAAGGTTTCCCTCCTGCAGGTCTTCTCCAAGCAAATCCTCCCATAACAAAGTATCAAGGTCGCCATTTGCACCTCTCACTTGGGGCTGCTCGTCAGAAAGTACCTGAAGTCCAAAGCCATATGAATGGAAGAGGGAGAGCACTGAGTTAAACTTATTTAAAGCTGTTTTAAGTAAGTTAGTTTGTGTTGTTTATAAACAAAAATTCGAAGTGGGAGTTGAAGGTTAGAGAATATAAGTTAAGGTCTCCTCAGCTCTCTCATACAGATAAGCCCTCTTTGCTCATTTTAAGTAGTTAAAGCATTCAGAGTGCTGAATGGATTGAAGTATAAAATATTTAATCAAATTTCCCAACATTTCCTTATGATGTACAGTAATCATGATGAAGAAAAGGGGCTGGACCACATTATTTGAGGAAACTCAAGTGCATATTATGTTCTGTCACCAAGAAAAAAAAAAAAATCTTAGCTTTCTAAAAGATGTGGGTGGCATTTGATGTGTGTGTATTGATCGTCTGCCCTAGGAACAAGGGGATTATTTTGAACAAATGCAGTTCATTCCTGCGAGGTGCTGAGTGGTTACGCGGCAAGGTCCAACACCCTAATGACATTCAGACATTGCGCTTCATCGTGTTATAATGCTATAGTTTATGCTAATCTATACTGCAAAGTCTGCTTTTCAAATATTACCTTAAAGACTAACAATTTTTGTATTTTTAATAATCTTATTTAAAAATAAGTATATTTAGGCTCTTAATTCACTGTGGTTTTCCGAAAAGACTCAGCAGCAGTTGCAAAGTTAAGCTTGAGAAAAGAAGAAACAAAAGACTTTTCTTAGGTGCTTGGAGGGATGGTGAAGGGTTGGTGCAACCCAGGTTTGTGTGAATGTGAGCCACAGCCTTGAAGAGAAAGTCTCAACCTGCAGTATCACAGATTGACAAAGGGGAGAAGGGGAAAGGAGGGAGTTTTCTACCAGTACTTTTAGTTGCTTTTTGTCTCATTTGAATTGCCTTTATTTTAAGAAAGGTTGACTGCAAACATTGACTGTGATAACTTTATTCTAATTTGACTTTTGAAGTTAACAGACCTCTATCTAATTCAAAGACTTACAGAAGGGCTATGGCAGCTCAGAGCATAGACAGGTCTTAGGATCTAGTCATGCCTGTGAACAAGTGGCAACATGAAGAGATTTTGGTTATGTCCATTGTTCATTAACTCTTTTGGAGGCTAGAAAGTGCAGTAATGTTAAAAACTTATCAGAGGGCAAGGGACAGGTCTGTATTTGCTGTCATATTTCAGGTATCAGGTTACTAAAACATAACTGAAATAACATGGTCAAGTAGTATGAATAAATGACTATTAATAATTGATATTTCAAATTTCATGTGTTTACATACATTTCACTGAATTATGGACAAGGGCTCAGGCCTCTGGTAAAGATATTCTTATATATATATTTGTTCAGGCTTTCTCATTTTTCCATTTCAATGAGTCAAAGTCCATCGATTCTATAGGATCTTGCCATTGATTCAGGACATGGCTTTCAGTAAGGCACCAGGAACCTGTGTTCTTGCTGATTTCCTGTGTTCTATTGATCCTCAAAGCAATAGAGGAAACGAAAGGAGCTGTTTTTCTTCCAGAAGCTCCACAATTCAGGAAAGGTGGTAATAAGGCAAAATATAGAACTCTTGCTCTTCCAAGCATTCAAAGTGCTCTGCAAGCACATAACCACAAAAAATAACAGAAGGATTTTGTGCAACACGCATCTAAGCATCCTATGACCACCATTGCTTTGGAGATGCTATGGATATACTATGTCTGCAATACATTTTTCAGTACCCCCTGTGGATATTTTATATCACTTTTCAGCTAATCACATCAAGAAATTATCGTTTATACTGGTTCCCATGCTGACCTATGGAGGGAGGTCTGATGTAGCTGAGCATATAGCACTGCTTATTTGCATTTCATCTAGCGGTGTGGGTCATATGATGATCTCAGGCAACGCACATTGAAAGCCCAGCTAATATCCCAAGTCTTTGGTACTCTTACTCCAGTTATAAACCCCACCCAGAGAGACTGCTGCATTTTTTTACTACTGTGGTTATGGCACTGCAGTCTCACCACTATTTTTTTGGAGCATTTCTCTCTTTAACATCAGTCTCGTAGTTTCGCCAGGGGAAATGTTCCTTGTTCATTGTTGCGAACAGATATATTCTGCAGAAAGTCAAAAAAATTAATAATTTACATATTTATGTCTTCTGACACAAAAAAAAAAAAAAAAAAAAAAAAAGGAGTATCAGGACTCATCTTTTCTGTGCAGTGCTTGTCTTTTGTTTCAAACCAGGCACAAACTGAGAAAAAACCATGT
>WYDI02034553.1:0-18927 GCA_009867235.2 Psittacus erithacus
GTATATAAGCTGCACCGACTGGCAATAAAGTGGAACTTGCTTATCACTCATATTGAGTCGTCACTTGATTCCCCGCGTCGTCAGCCCACCATAGCTTGCAACAACGTTGGTGTTTGTGGTCTGATGTATATGGTGCCGTACTTCTAGGTCTGTTAGCGGTGCCCCCAGGTAGTACAGACATTTCCTGGCACAGTTTCTACAAGCTTAAGATTCAGCCCTCTGCCTTCTAGGGTATGTAACTGCTGTGAAAAGAAGCAAAATAAAACCTGTTTTGCAAAGGAAGAAAAATTCCAGTGTAACTCCACCAAGTTTTATGGGTACATAATTTGCAAGAAATATGGCAATCAGGTCCTCTCACATAATTTTTTAAGGAACCTGTTACTTTTTGTTACTAAGATGTGAAAAAACATATCTATTTGGAGATGATTTTTTGTTTCTTATGGAAATCATCGCAACCTACTTTGTCTCATCAGTATTAAAGACTGCACAGATTAGTAGCATTGCACCTGATCTGATGTACTAAGTAGGTCAAATGCCATTTTGTATCCCTTTGCTCCTTCTTTTCCCTTTAGTAAGGTTACTTTTCTTTCAGCATATTTCCTTATACTAAACATTTTCATACATTTTCAAATAAACAGAATAGCCCATAAATTATAAGAATTTAATTTTGCCTGAACAACTAAATTTTTTAAAATATTCAAAAATGGTAACTTGTTTTCCCACCAAATTACTTGATAAAATATTTTTACTTTTAGTTGAAATCAAGACCACAGAATGTCAGAAAGCAAATGTAAATGTAATAAATATGTTTACTCCCTACAGGAAAGCAAGACTCTTCTGCAGTGATTTAAATCAAGGGCACAAAACTATTGATTTTTTTTCTCCCCACTAACCCACTAACTTGGAAGATTCTATAAAAAATGTATTTGAGGATGCTTTGTTATTCTTGTATTTATGGGTTTTGTTTATCCATGATTACTGAAGAGTACCATAGGCCTCAGTGATAACAGTGATGTTTTCAGTTCTGCATTCTTTCAGTACATCTGGCATATTCCTGCTGGCAAATTTACTCCCATCCTCATGCTTTGAGCTGTCTGGATAAAAATCAGTCTCATAAATCCAGTCTTAAATCCATAAATCATTATTAGCATGTCTTAGCCCACTAAGAATCAAGACCTTTTTCATCGACATCAACCCCATTGTCATTATCGAGGCTACCCTCAGAGATGGAAATTCCTTTGGACAAATTATATCTAATGGAGGTAAAGACCATTATCCCCAGCCTACCTCGGCAAGATAGCTTCAGTACAGAAAGAAAGGGTTGGTGGTCATGGGAACTAGTATGATGAAACAGCTTCTGTAAGACACAAAAATGAGGAAAGGAAGAGGAAAGGGCGGGAATCTGGCAATTTTCCAAGAACCTTGGTCTTTGACAAAGAAGTTGAGTCTGCCTGAACCTGACAGCTGCTTCTTGGAGTTCACTGAAACTTTCTACGTTTTTCCAAAGCATGTTTTATTCAATTTATACTTCCAAAGTACCAAACCACAGTATCAGAGGTAAATGAACTGTGAGATTCCTTCAAAGTATGTACTAATATGTAAATTAATGAAAAGTAGAATTTTAGTGTTGGAAAAGAAGTGCAAGAATGGAACACACTCAAAGAACTTCACATATTACATTTGAAAGTTAATTGCTATTACATCACCTTATTTCACTGAGTATCATATGACATTACTTATGATTATGCTAAACTAAAATGAGACAACACTGGCAATTTATAGTTTTATTCCTTGGTTGAGAACTAGGATCACAAAATAATGTGTTTTCCCCCTCATGTACATGTTGCAAACAACTAGAAAAAGTCTCAAGTGGTCCATGGCTTAGTATTTTATTTAGCAACTAAGTTGCCTACTGTAACTTGTTAATTCTTCTAGTCAGGACAGCTTAATCACCCATTGGTTAAGTATTTATTTAGGAAACATCTTATTTGGTCTTTTCAGCTGAGATGGACAATAATGAAGAGTGCCGGCCTATTGGTAGTCACTGAAAGGTTTGACAGCTGTGAGACCAATTCTTTGGCTTAGTTCTCTATGAAACCTAATGCATCTGAAAAAGGAACCTCTTTTTTGCTAGGTTTGTGACTACAGAAAATTTTAAAAAAAAAAAAAAATAAAAAAAAAATCTTTGCACCTTAGACTGCATTTATTAATCAACTGCCCCATACCAGAACAATTTTTTCAACTTGAAAGTCCATCACACAGATAAGTGATATTCTATCTGTTTCTTTGACAGTAGTGAATTTGTAATCCTTTAGATCTCAAATTCTCCGTTAAGAATTCCTGCCATATAAGAATCCAACCATACCATGCTTCACAACAAGCATTTAAAAAAATCTTGCATAACTTATTCTGCCTAACATGGAAGAGTCATCATAATTGTTTTTGTAGGGTCGAGCAGCCTCAAAATGGCTTCTATTCTACTCACACTAAAATATATTTTGAAAGTTTCTAAAGAAAAGTGTTTAGATCAACATTTGGTAATGCTGAGCATTGCCACACAGAAGCAAGTTCCTAAGAGATGTGTCTACACTCTTAAGTACTTTCACAACCTTTATTTAGACAGATTATATACAGGTGTTTGTCAGGAAGAAGACAATGCATTTTTAACAGTCAAGTAAAAATATACATTAAATATATATTTTTGTATCTTCATATTTCACTGGTTTTGATTCAAAATCTTGTTGCCATAATAAAAAAGTAAATCTTTTCACTTTAAATAACTTCTTTCAAACTTTGGTTAGACAAAGATTTAACCATGTGCAGTATATTTCTATTAGGATGGTGTCACGTTAAGATATCAGGTAGTCTACCTGCTTCCCAAGAAGGACGAGACCCTTGCATCCAACCTGCCTGCCCTCCCTGGGCAGCCCCGCCAAGTTGGAGGTTGTTCACCCAACCTATTCAGGGACCCTACGAGCAGCACTTTAGGCCAAATCCCTTATAACCAATGATGAAGCTTCCGCAAACGTATATAAGAAATTTATTACATACTCGTGACAGGATACAGATACGAGATAGCCGGTGAAAGTGACTGACTGCGGAAACAGATTTGATTTGCAATAACTGATCAGTGATAATACTGAATAGCTAGCAAGATGTTAGTAAGTAAATGAGCATAACACAGAACTCTTACCCAATAGGCATCCCTATGGAGGGGAGAAGAGGGGTCCAGCTCATTGACTGATCCCAGAGGTTTCGATGGAGAGCTTCTTCCCCCAAACATCTCCCTTCTCTTTCCCAGTTTATACTATTTCTTTACTTTTAGGTGGACATTGAGTTATTCTAGTCATACATAATCACCCTTGGCACGGTTTCCCCAGCTGGCAGTCTCGAGTCTTTTAGAAACTAGTTGACACAAATTCCTATCAGACATTCATCTCATTCATCTTCTTTAGGGAAAGGGTCCCTGATTTTAAATAATGTGTTTCAGTTACCTATTCTATTCTGTGTTATAGTTTAACTAGCAAGGACAGAACATGATTGTTCCCTATTCTATGTTAAGACAATGCAGAACTCGCTCACGTATTTGGGGAAAACTCTTAACTTTTTCCCTGGTCCGTTACTATGATGAGCAAATTTCAGCTACAGAATACTATTTCACCATCATTGCTGAGACAGCAGTTGTGATCCACCTTTCTTGATGGCAACTGTGCAGTTATCTTTATTTCTGATAACAGGGATGAGCTGTGGTACCTCCATACCACTCTACCCCCCATTTCAAGGATATTGCACCGCACTCGTACAGACCTTGTCTGTTTCCCTGGGAGCAGCAACTGTGTCACACCTCAGGAACAGCAACTGTCAAAGCTGCTTTAATATTACAGCCTTTGAGCTGAACTTTGCGAAGCTACATTTCTACATTTTCCCCAATCTCAGTTATTTTCCTACAGATGAGTGGAGTTTTGTTCTTCTCTTTCTCTAGTACTTTCGGAATTAATAAAGGAGTGATCATCAACTCATACTAGAATATGCTACAATCTTTCTATGATCACTACTGTCAATATTTTACTCCCACTGTGAGCAGAACTGAATTTTTCATCTACTCAAATGTGCAGAGTATAGAGATATCAAAAATCTCCTATAAAGTGGAATATAACAAACCTAATTATTTTCTGTTATCTCTGAAACGTTGAATAAATCAATGTAAATGGATTTCCTCTGCTTTGCCCAAGCATCAGAGAAAACAGAATTTTACTTGATTGATTCAAATCACTTCTCTACTTGTGAAAGATGTTTTAAAAGAACACTCCATTTAACACTTAAAAACAGGATGCTATAGTCAGAAAAAAATTCACAATTAAATCTCCCATTTAACAAGATTTTAGTAAATTTATTTCTAAAACTTTGTAAGTGGAGGTGAACAATTTGTTTTTAGGATCAGTGATTTGAACAGAAGACTGAGAGGAGATAAGAATGATGTTTAGAGGTCTGTGAGTGATTTGCAAATTGAATTTGTGAAATAAAGTTAATAATATAACAAGAATATTGGGAGGTGAATAATTGGTTGTAATCATTTTTTTTTTTTTATAGTATCAGATCAACATATTAATTTTATTGTAATAATTTACTGGAGTTCCAAGGGGACATTAAACATAACCCACATTCTCCAAAAAAACCACTTTGACTTTGAGAATAGGATTTTGAACTGGAAGATAGGAAATTCAGTTATTTTTCCTGTCCTTTATGTGAAATTCAGTTATTTTTCCTGTCCTTTATGTAAATATCTGTGAATAATATGAGGTTTCGTTGTTATTATTTTGCTTTTGCTTCTCCTGTAAGTACTAGTCCATGTCATCCAGTACTGGATCAATACTCTTTAACATCTTCATTACTGATCTAGATTATGGGGCAGAGAGCACCCTCAGCAAGTTAACAGATGACGCAGAACTGGCAGAGGATGCTGATAGACTAGGTGTGCTGCCACACAGAGGGACCTGTTCAGCCTGAAGAAGAGAAGGCTCAGGAAGATCTTGCCTGACTGGAGGGAATGAAGATGATGCAAGCTCTTCTCAGTAATGCCCAGTGACAGGACAAGAGGCCACAGGCACAAACAAAATAGTGTGAAATTCCATCTGAACAAGATAAAGCACTTTTTTACTGTGAAGCTGATCTAGCATTACTTGTCTAGAGAAATTGTGCAGTCTCCATCAGTTAATCTGTTCTAGCTGACCCTTCTTGAGTAGAGGGGTTGGCCTATCTGAACTCAATAGGTCCTTTCCAACCAAAATGATTCTGTGACAGTGAATTTAGTACTGTAACTACTCTAAAGTGTCCACACTACTGAAAAATGCTAGACTGAAGTCCTGTAATGTAAAAGTACCATCTTCCACATATTCTGTTAACCTTACAGATGACTCCTGCCCAGTCCTGCTTACTGAAAAGTAGATACAAATATCACTGGTGCTTTGAGTAGATTGTTTCTCAACCTATGTACTTCACTCAGACTACCTTAATAACCAGTGTGTGAATTACCCCTTTGTGAAGGTAGGATCTAGCTATGTCCACTGAGATGATGTGTGACCATGGTTCCAGTCAGTTTTAAAGGTGACACAGTACAGTCTTTCATAAAAAGGAATCAGAGAAGACTTCAGTGTATAGCCAGAAATTACTTGTAACATCAAACAGATATAATTATGTAAATGGTTTTAATATGTTTGAAATTCAACAAAGGAAAGTGAAACAGGATAGATTTTAGTTATATTATATGGAATCTACAGCTTTTTCATGTCCTGCTGGTGGGTTTGGAGTTTTTTCCTCTATTAGGTTGCATTAGGTTTCTAAAAAAGAATGCAGAGGCTCCATCATTCAAGACTTTTAAGAATGGTTTAAACAATGTCATATGAGATCATGCTTTAGGCAGGAAGATGGTACAAGTGTACATTTCAGTTTCACAACTTTATACAGTGGGGAAAAGAAGCATTATAATGAAATACAGTCTACTGTCATTCCCACAACAACACTATCATCTTTTGGTAAGAAGACTTGGACTGCAGTCCTCTTGGGTAGGGACTGACTGAAACCCCAAGGTCTGCAATAAAATTCCAATACCAAGACAGTTTGTACTGCTTACTTCAAATAGTGAATGCATTAAAAAAGTGGATATGAGAATGAAAGATACAAGGAAATAGACTTGTAATGGTTTCTTTTAGAATTTTGGAAACAAAAGCACAAAACGATAAGAAATGGATGTTATTGGGCTATCTACTTACAGGCTGGACTATGGAATCCTAACAACAAGAATAATTGCAACACAAGCTTACTGCATTCAAGATTGTACTTAGACTGAAAAGTATTGTCACAAATAGCAGCCTTTTAAAAAGACCTTGACTGTTGTTCTGTGATATATGTTATTCATGTGCCTTAAAATGGCACTGAAGGCTGGATTGATCTGAGACTTAAAGAAAAAGAAACAGTAGCCTTTAATATTTTTAGTGATGAGCAGCCCTTGTAGATCTTTTTCCTATTTCAACATTAATTCAAGGATCATGGAAAACAGCCTCTCTAGACTGCTGAGTTATGAGTGGCTGTTGTACATAGCACAAGGATAATTATGATGAATGTAAGGCAATGCCACTGAAGATTGCTGTGATGCAAGCTGATTGTTTTCTATTTTATTCAAGACCCAGGGAACACTAAACTACTGTGCTTGTCTCTTGGACACAAAAGAGTAGCTGGCAACTTTCGTCAGTCACTAAATTTTGAAATATAATGGCCCCATTTTATTCCTTCACTCTCACCTCCTCAGCTGTATCTTTCAGCTCCCTGAGATTCTTAGTGAGAAAAAGCATAGACAGATAGGTCTGTGAATGCAGTCTATAATAGGAGCATATCTCTTGCGGTGTTTTGGCATACCATCTGCCACCTGCCACAGCTGTGAAACTGCATGGCCAGATATATGCTTGCAGACGAGGCACAGGCACCTTGTGCAGGAGAATTAGTAAGGCTTCCCATGGGCCTCTCACAGACATGTACTTCACCACTTGTGAGCATTTCTGTATCTTGGCCCCCTTTTCCCACTGGGGAAGAAATTAGCCTCATCACTCTGCCTGCATTGCAAACTTATTAATTCCATGTATCTTTGAGCTGCTTGTAGTTGATTTAACATATGTTCCTCTTCCCCTTCTGCTCTGCCAGTGTACTTGCATGAAAAGATAGCACATTGCTAACAGCATGGGTGGAAACCTTCGCCTAGATGCCACTGATGGCTGGTACTGTGCACATAATCCCATGCCAACAACTTTTTTTGCTAGTCTAGTGTTCTGGGGTTCAAGTGTATTGCATCCCTAAGTACTTAGTAAAACATAAACTTTTCTAGTCTAGCAGCATGCTATAATGGAAGGGTTCTTTAATTGGGGGGGAATGTGTGTGTGGGGAGAGGAATTTTAGGGGTTTCAATGCATTACTTTCAATGTATTTAATACAATTACTTTGTCTCTGTAGACACCCACATTATATAGCATTCCCCTCCCTTCTGCTACAATAGACATCCTCTTTTACTTACCACTTTGCATTAATGGAATGAATGCATATTTCATGCTAAACAGCATTGTTATCTTTATCCATAGCATCGTGTCTCTGGCTTTCTGCCTCAAGACTTGCTTAAAAAACAAGTAATTTCTTTATATTACTATGAAGAAACTTTCTTCAATGCAAATGATGTAAATATATTTTTCAGCTACTGACTTCCCTCAGCAAGTAATAGAAAGCATCTAACACTGTCATCTGGGAAATTAGTACATCTGGAAAAACTGTAGCATGAACTGATATATGCTTCTTAAGTTAACATCCATAGAGGATTTCTCTTCCTATATGGAACCAAAATGAATTGTTTCCATTGCACTATTTGTCCATATCATAAGGCAGAGCAAAAGCCTCTCTTGGTTTAATATTTTGATATATAGGGGAAAAAAAAAGTTGTTTTTTTTTTTTTAAAAAATGTCTGGCTAGAATTCCTTTTACCTTCCCTGACTTAAGGAAAAATATTTGCAATCAGGCTGAGTTGGTGTCAATTTGGTTGGATTTGATTTGCTATAGTTAGCACAATCTCATGTACAAGGTCAACAGTTCATTAGCCTATTTCTATAATTTTACATCCAGATACTCTTACATTCTAATGGAAAGAAATTCCATCACTATGGGCCCAATTCTTTAAATACTGAGATAAATTTCCTCAGATCGGTGTAATGCATGTACAGACAGGCTTTCATTTTCAGTGCATGTTACAGCAAATAAAGAACATAGACTTGAAAAATAAAACACCTTTAGAACAAATCAGTATGTTCTTGAGTTATTATTTTTATAAATCCAAGTCTTTGAGCGCAGAGAGAGCAAACTGTAAAGGCATTCATTATACGTGCGTACTTAAGATAGAACAATTCTTCTAAAACTAATGGTTATGGGTGAAGGTATGTTTTCTCACAAGTTTTCAAACATTAACCTAGAATTTTGCAAGTATTCTGAGTATTCTATGTACTAAAATGATGTGCTACTCATCTTACCTGGATCAATGTTGTTAAGCTATTTACACTTGAGCCCTCCTTAAACACTCCTTTAGGGAATGAGAAAAATTCAGCATTGATCTAAGTAGGTACATTTGAATGACTTAACTTGATTTATACCCACTTACACCTGAGATGGATTTGGTGGACTCACTTATGCATGGGCCAAATGAATGATTTCATCACATCAAGCAGTTGGAAATAAAAGCCTTTTACTAACGTCAGCTTCATTCTCTGAACACTTGTAATTCTGTATATGGCTCACAAAAGCTGGTTTTGTGGACAGACTTGCACAGGCATAAGTTATTCAAAATAAAATAAAATTTTAAAAAAAGAAAAGCCACAACAAAAACAAAAGTCAAAATCATACTTTATCTCACATCTTTAAAAGCTGTTTCTGTAGTCCTGGAGATGTAAAACTCACTATGCTTTCTGATGAGCACGTACCATGTGCTGGTAGGCATGATCCACATCAGCAGTGTAACATTTCTCACCCCATGTACATTTATGTTTTATTTTGGTGGAACCTTAGAGATTTTCCTATTAGATTTTTAGCCATTATAGAAATGTATGGGTTACTTCATGTTAATTAGAACCTAAAAGAGAAAACTATGTCAATGAAAATAATTGCAGAACCTCAACATGAGCAACATCTTTTTTCTCTCATTTCTGTGGGTTGCTTGGCTTAATGAAATGTACACAAGAGCTTTAAATAGAACAGAAAGCAGAACAATGCTGTTCCATTACTTTTTCATTTCAATATTTCATAATACCTTGTATTATGATTCAAACAGAAAAATGAAGTGAATGAAAAGAACCTGCTGCCACAGGTCTCACACAGATGTGGAGAAGCTGCAGGCTTTAATTGTTTCTATGCCATGGTGTTAAAGTACTATTAATATTAATGAAGAGACCAGGAATATGTTATCTGTAAGTGCTATAGAAGAATGATTTAGGCCTTGGTCAGGCTTGAGGTGAAATAGAGATTATTGGAGTAATATTATTTTCCTAAGGGCCCGCTGAAATCTCTATTGAGTGAGCAATTCCAAATACACAATTGATGTGAAAATGTCAGTTTATTTCAGTTTGTTCTATTAAGAAAAAAATATAATGGCTGGGTAAAACTACCTGGTTCACCTTTCAATGACTAGTTACATTGTTTCATTGCCTAATCACCATGAAAAATTACCCATATTTCTGTCAGGAACAGTAAACGAGTTGTACATTAATCCAGAAACAAAACCTTTGCCTACTATTCCATGTCTCCCAGTAACTGCGCAATTAACTCACAGCACTGATGCAGAGAACAGATCTGATTAGGACCTCTCCAGAATCAGCTGTCCAAAGACCTGAAGTTTAGCTGCTTGCAGGGAATAAAAGTGCTTCATTGTCATTGAAATCACAGTGACATAAGGATTATTAATTAGTTTGTTTGACAAAGCTGCTTGTTTACACTTTCACATTTTTGGGGTCTTTTTCATTTATTTGCTAGTTCATTATTTGCACAACAAATTTGTATCGAAAATTGAGATGGATGAGACCTATTCAATGAATTATTGACTAATATTATCAACCTAATACATTTTTCTCCAACTCTCCACTGGCACTAAATACTCCTTATTTTGTTCTTGACTAGCCCCTGCAGTACAATCATCACCTGTCTCAAATATTTTCAGGGTGTCTTATTTCATCATTTTACGTCGACCAACATTACTTGTTAGTTGATAATCCTGCTTCTAGTTTTTTGGATCCACACAGATTCACAAATTACTTTGTAGAACAAGTGAGTAATACTCTCTCATTTCAAAGCAGTGATACAAAGACTGCAAGGCTAGTGTTTGTGTAATATTCAACTTCCAAGCTCAAGGATTAGAGAAGTTTGGAGAGCTCAGTGGCCTAAGAAGCGTGCCCATGCCCACTGTGTGCTATCAGACAGGCACTGAAGAATGTAGAATTTGACAAACTGATTGTTTAGGGAATACAGAGAAATGTGAAAAAAGCAATAAAGATGCCAGACAAACTCAGAATCCAAATTAAGTCGTGTGAGCTGATTTCAGTGTAAAATTTATTCAGACTAAGGAAGTTCTAGCTTGTTAGGAACTTGACACACATTTTTGGGAAGGCAGCCTAGGAACTGACGTCATCCATGGCTTTCAGGATTTCAGCTAGATTCCTGCAGTTAGTAGTTTAAGTCTTCAACATATTTAACTCTTTTTTTTTTTTTCACCTGGAATTTCCAAGCAGTAATCCCAAATATGTATATTAGCCAAAATATTTAATGAATATTTAATAAATCCATATGCCCATGTTATGCTTTACAACATGAGGTTTGCTATTCATGTGCTGTGTAGTACATGAATACACATGTATACTATATACAGACTTTTGCTTGAAATTACCTCAGGTTCATAGGCCATCCTACTACAAAAGTCCTAAGCATGCTTTTACAATCACGTTTCCAAGCACCTTCAAATGATCAAATCTTATACCCTTTACAGCTTTTTCTTTATGATGCTGGACTTGACTGTCATGAAAATATGAAGCTTGGAAGAATGGAAATTCTGTTATCGCTTGATATTGGGGCTGAAATAAATTCACATTTTCAGTTGACTCCTGCACAAAGAAAACTTAACCTTGTGGTGGAAACAATAAAGCATATGAGAAAGGAGATTAAATGTGTGAAGGAAACCAGAACAGACAGTTACTATGGGGGAAATAGAAAGATTAGACAAGAAAACAAATAAATTTACTTCAGATTGGAAAACAAACCCAAGTATTTATATAAAGCCCAAAACATATCATTTTTCAGACAATGGATTTAAGTATTCTCTACAGCAGTTCCAGAACCAATACTTTTTTCTAGTACTAAAGGACAGCAGCAAAACTTATTTCAGCTCCTAAGGCACCATCTTCTTTGGATTATCATGAGTAAAGAAAATGTTTCTAGTAATAAGGGTTAAAATGTTGGTCTGATTAAAATCAGTGACTGCTATATGATGTCAGATTGTAACTCACTGTAATTTGAAAGTCTAAAAACAAGAGAAGTGATAAAAAGGGAAAATTTTTTCAGATACTTTGGCTGTATTTGTCTATATCAAAGAATCATAGAATAGTCAGAATTGAAAAGGACCTGAAGATCTTCTAGGTCCAAGCCCCCTGCCATGGGCAGGGACACCTTCCCCTAGACCAGGTTGCTCAAGGCTCTGTCCAACCTGGACTTAAGAAGAGCTTTTTGTAAAAATGTCACATGTGCAACTTGTTCTTCTTATAAATTAACCTGCCAAAAGGAAAAATATTTATGCCTAATTGCTAACTTTTCTTTTTTAAAAAAGTTATTTCAGGAATAGTTCCAATGAAGGTGCAACACATAGAGTTCTATAGGAAAAACAATCTTGTCTTCTTCACCTTTTCTACGATTAAGATGGCTTAAGCTTTATTATCAGATCTGCAATTGCCAGATAACCTTGGGCAAACAATTTGTCTTTTTATGCTTCTGTTTTTTCCCTTCATGAAAATGGAACAAATCACAATGACCTTTTAGTACCTTATGTAGAATATTCACAGTTACACTAGTTGGTTCTTCTTAGCAATCAAGTGCAAGATATAGTCTCTTTCGTCGGTAGTTTCTCTGAGTACCTTTAGATTGAGAAGAGCAATATGGCTTTAGAGCCAGGCAGATAATCTTTGCTGTTGATTCAAGCAAATCAAGCATTATACTGTAATTGACACCTAATCAAAAGATCTGAGTTTCAGATCTCTCATAGGACGGTTTGTTATATGTTGGGACGGTGCTTGATATCATTTTACCTGTAACTTTCTGAAACCTGACCAGTTAAATTGGACATCTGAATGTTGGGAAATATTGGCCTATTTCATGAGTGGCCATTTTGCTGTTTTTTTTTTTTTCCATACAGGATTGCAAAAGGCATACTTGAATACTCAGAGATCTAGCCAAGCTTCACTAAGGAGGCTGTTCCAGTGCATCATGAATTTTTCTCAAGAAGGGCAAGGAGGATGACCCAGGGAACTGCAGATTGATCAGCCTCACCTTGATCACTCCAATATTCAAAGATGATGGAGCAGATATCCCTGGGAACTGTTTCCAGACACATGAAGGGCAAAAAGGTCATGGTGAACAGTTAGTATGGCTTCACCAAGCTTAAAAACTTCTGCAATGATATGGTTCACTTGGTAGACCAGGGGAAAACAGTTGATATTGTCTACCTTGACTTTAGTAGGGCTTTTGATACTCTTTACCATCATCATAGATAAGCTATTGAAGTATGGGCTGGATGAACAGTGAAACGATTTGAAAATGGACTGAATGGTTGGGCTTGGAGGGACCAGATAATCATTGGCATCATGTCTACTCAGAGAACAGTAACTAGCAGTGTACCTGAGGAGTCGATACTGACCCAACAATCAATTAATACACAGCACAGGAGGTTCCCTTTTTTTACTGTGAGGGTGACTGGCACAGGTTGCACAGAGAAGATGTGGAATGTCTATTCTTGGAGATATTCAAAAGCTGTCTGGACATATTCCTGGTCAACCTGCTCTGGATGAGTGTACATGATCAGGGGTGTTGGATTGGATGACCTCCTGAGGCCCCTTCCAGTCTCAAGCCTTCTGTGACTTCAGGAAATGTAGGCTATTAGATTTGACCTGTGGGAAAAAGGGAGACCTTGCAAAGCTCGTTGGTGTACTCAGAACCCTGACAAAAGAGGTACAGTTCAGGAACAGTATTTTCAGGTGAAGTCTGAATATCCTTCAGTATGGGAATATTATGTTCATAGGGTAGAAAAATAATAAATGCAGGATCATATAGGATAACAATAAGCCTTTTTCAAATTATCTTTTTTAAAATAGTCTTTCAGTTGCTTTTCTCCCTGTCAACATTGCCTGGTGCCTTGAGGCAGACAAGTCTATTGCCTTGTCTTTGGCTGCAAACAGGCTGCAAACTCCCATGTTTGGTCTATGTCAAAATGACTAATGTTAGTCAAAACAGTCAAAAAAAATGTAGATTATTTTTTTTTTCTCTTCTATTCATCACATTTCATTCTTCTTTTTTTATATTCATTTGGCATAAATAAAGACTAGCGTAAAATTTAACTGGACTTCTTCTCGGTAAAACAGAGGAAATCTGGAAAAGCCAAGCACAGACTGTTTTTAAAGTAGATAGTCTAGGCAGGAGACAGCAATTCTCACGGACATTTTTGCTTTCCAGACCTTGTGGCATTATCTTTCAGAAATTCCACATCTCCCTTGAGAGAAGTGTTGTACGGAGACATGGGAGTTCAGCCTGTGAGTTCATAGTCAGTGAGTTCAGAGGAGTCATTGCCTTGGGTGCTGGAAATCTTAGGCAACAGTATCAATGCGCTGTGGTTTATCAGAAGTATGTCATCCATCCTGAGGCTTCCCTGAGCATTTTGGAGCACTCAGTGACAATAACCATGTAGAAAAACTGATCCATAAGGGATGAAAACAAATCCAGAGTGGAATAATGACATTTAAATTCTGTGCACTGAAATTCTTTATGTTTAATGGCTATTAGAGGGTCTTTTGGTAACTTAATATGACATAGTCATAGTAGTAAGAGCCAGTTAACTGATGAAATAAATGGTACTGTATCAGTTCAATTGCTTTCTCTCATCTGACTTACGGCTTGGATTTTAACACGAAAGATAAAAATCCAGGACTGTTTTCTTTCATGCAATCCTAGTTCTTTATAATTTATGTACATATTTTATGTTTTTAATATCTTATGTCTAGATTTATTTTAAGGCATTTCCAAGATCTGTTGAAACATGTTTTAAATAAGATTTCCCACTTAATTTGATGCAGCAAATCTCCCTCCAGGTTGCAGATAAAAACGAACTGCAAGTGAATATGGTGCTTTTCTACAAATACTCCCTTTCATAAGCATTTGCAGCGAAGGTGAACTGGAACTAATATTGTGCATAGGTGAACTGGAATTAATACTATGCATGCTGCTGGACTCTGCTTCTGCAGGGGCAGAATTTAGCAAGAAGAAGGTCACTTACTGAAATATCAGCTTAAAGAGTTGCTTTAGTAGAAATTCTCGAGGTACTGAAGCAAGAAAATATTTGTAAACTTTGCATTTATTCTTGCATCAGATTTTTTTTTTTTACCTCATATGATACCTTCACAGCTTAATAAAGACTAACTTATATCTTCCCTATACAGTGTGATGATACATTTGCTGGTGGTATTCTAATCTCAATCACACTATCTTGGTTTCCACAAGAGTGTTCAGAAAGTGCAATTTAGTATTCAGATTTACTAAGAATGACTTTTTATAAGGCCAACGGTATCTAATATGCACAAGTACTTTCCCTGAAATCAATGTGAAGTATAATGGCGGCATTTTTCTCAATGTAGATGGTAGTAAGCCAGTTACAACAGCATAATAATTTACATCTAAGTCAACTGGGCCATGTAACCAAGACAAAGCTGCTATAATGTGAAAATTTGAGTGTTATACTTCATGAAGCAGGTTGCTCACCTGACATAAGTTGCTGCTACTTGGTAACTTGGTTAATTGAGGTCATCTGTCTATAGAAAAGCATAATTACCATAAAAATAAAAATGTATTGATTGTGTTTCAGTTGCATTGTATTCTTACATCTTTGCCATAATAATTTTCAAATGGTAAAAAAATTCAGAGCTACAGAAAGAGGGAAAACACGAATATGGACCCATGACATCTATAATCTACATTTTGTTTTTATACTTATCTGTAATTTCATAGTACATCGGCTGTAGTTAAAAGGTTTCTGATGGGTTTACTGCTAGAGTTAGCAAAACCACAATTTGGATCTCTAAATGCAATGAAATCATGTGTGACCATTCTTATTAGTCATATTCTTCCAAGCATGGTGAACTTGAGAATACTTCATTAACATTAGGGTTTTTCTAATACTTAGAAAATTGTCTGTTTGTAAAGCATTGTCAAGAAACTACTCTAACAAGGGGAAGAAATATCTGTAGAAACCTGAAAGGCTAAATAAAAACCAGATTTCTTGGTCTCAGAGATATTAAACATATATTTGCAGCAAATATAATGTAAAGCTAATAACAGCTTCATAAACCTACACTTTATGTCTTTGAAGTCAAAATAAGTTCAGCAGAATAATCAAAACATTAAGACCTAGCCTAAAAAATCTTACATACTTAAAAACAGCCAGCAGGTTTTATGCTCAGATGCAGTTTGTAAAAATAAAATAAATAAAACAAAATAAAATAAAATATAAAATCTTCCTTGTCAAACTCTTTTAAAAGCAGTTTTATGAACTGTTAACATAAACATTCCAATTCAATGCTATTATAATGTTTCAGCTGAAACAGAAGTCATGATATTTTAGAATACATAATGAAGAACTATTGGGTCTGATAGGTACTTGATTATATCATATGTTTACACAATTATCTCCAGTAATATTGGGTCAAATCTGAAGATAAAACACAGAAGAGTCTTAGGATGAACATGCTTATTCAGTTTCTAGAGCAAGTTGGAGGAAAGCCTAAAATTCTTCTCAGCCAAATCACCAGATGAATACTTGGCATTATGTAACACTAGCAAAAAAGTGAGTATGCTCTGCATATGCCTGGTAATTCTATAGAAGTTAATTTCTTCTCCGACAACCATATGGAGGAGGGACTCTGAACTCTTAACATTTCTTACTATCTTTTCAATTATAATCCTCCCTATTAAAATAGTATTTGGAAACTTAAGGCTAATGATACAAGAGGCACTGTGAAAATAAAGGTCTTGACACACATACCTCCTGTTCTTACTTATGGGAGGACATAATTCTTACACTCCAGCTTCCAAGGAGAATAGGCATATGACCACCTAATTTGTGCAGCCAGACAGATTAACTGCAAGCCATTTTTCAGTCACATAGATCAGCTAAGGGTCAGAGCAAAACATCCCTAAACATTGTAGAAGCCATTATTAGTAATGAAAATTAAGACCTCATGAATACCGTGTCAAATGCAAGACAAATTTGGGTCCTGAATACATTTATCTGTCTTTAGATCTTGACACAGATAAGAAGCTCCATAGGTATCCTGGGCTACTTGAGGAGAAATGTTGCTATCAGGTCAAGGGAGGTGATTATTTCCTCTTTACTTAGCATTGCTGAGTTATACCCAGAGTCCTGGATCCATTTCTGTGTTGCAAGCACAACAGAGATATAAGCATGCTGGAGTGAGTCCATCCTGGGCCACAAGATGATAAAGGATCTGGAGTATCATCCCTGTGATGTAAGGCTGAGACTGTTCATCCTGGAGAAGAGAAGGCTCAAAGGGATTTTACCAATGGGTATAAATACCTTATGCCTGGTGTAAAGAAGACAGAACTAGGCTCTGTATTTGACATATGGTACCCAGTGCCAGGATAAGAGGCAGTGGGCACAAACTAAAACACCGGAGGTTCTGTCTGAATATTGGGAAACACTTTTTTCCTGTGAGGGCAGCCAAATACTAGAATAGGTTGCCCAGTGAGGTTGTGGAGTCTCCATCGTTAGAGATTTTCAAAACCTAATTAGAAACGGTCCTAAGCAAACTGATCTCGGTGATCCTGCTCTTAGAAAAAGTATTGGACTATATGTTCTCCAGATCATAAATCATTATGTAATATTTCCAGATGTTTTTAATTAAATATCTTGATAGTGACTCACATTTATAATTCTATAAATCCATGCTCAAAATATTTAGTTATAAGTTATTACAGGTTTAGATGCACAAATTTACTTTTTTGTCTAAAGCTAGTGAGTTTGATGATCTTTTATTTCTGTGCTTATTGTCCTCCATTTCTGTGATAATTTATTGATTGATGAAATGAAGAATAAGACAAGAAAGTTGAATGTCCTTGCTTTAATCACAGGGATCCAATTTAGATTTAATTAGTCTAGACATATAATTCACATCATTTTAAAAAGGATATTATTCAAAAACTGAAATGACCTCTTATTTGTGTGAAATATAACCATCATCCTGCAGGGTCCCAGGCTGTCATCACACAAAGAGGAAGAGAGAAGCTCCACCAAGACCTGAAAGCACTTTGTCCTGCCTTACAAAAGATTTGGTGCAGAAACAACTGGAAAAATACATCTTTAGCAACACAACAGCTCCTACGATAACTCATATGACTCACCTCCAGGTTTTTCTTTTCACTTAAGCAGCTTGATTTTGGACTTTCCTTGTGAGTTGTAATCTTGCAGTGTCTGGACAAATTTCATAAGGTAAACTGAAAGAAATGTATTAACTTGCATGTCACCTTCTGTCAAGAAATGGCAGGACTTTAATTTCACCATGATGTCAACTTTTCTTAGCTTATTTCTGATCAATGTTCAGGGCTATGACAAGTACCTTCTTGAAGTCTAGAAATAAATACAGAACCAAAATGCAACCTCTTATCTGAACTTTTTAGAGTTTTTTGGGATTTATTAGACAGTAAAAAAACAACATAGTGTTTTCCTTTTCACCTCCTCCAAAAGATACAGATGTTTTGGCACTGAAGAGACCACCACAATGGCCAAATTGTAGGTTTACATACATGGTTAACTTTCTGAACACACTGGAAAATAAGCACATAGATCAGGAGGACCTCAATTTTTTCTCTATATTTACTCATTTGACCTAGTAACATTTAAAATACCCAAAGAGAGGATAATGCATATTTTGTCCTTTCTAATAAACTGTGGCATGGCAGGATGTGTTACCATAATCATGTGTAGCTGTTGGGTGGTACTGGAACCATAACGGTAACAGGAAGATCAAAATATTTTAACATTGGTATGTTTTCCTTTCACAAATAAAGAAATTTTGACCAGGAAGAACTGGAAGACATCTGAGCTTTGACTGCTATTTATACAATCTTCTGCTAATTACACTACTGAAATGACCATAGAATCATAGAATCATAGAACAGTTACGGCTGGACAGGACCTTAAGATCATTTAGCTCCAACCCCCCTCCCATGGTGTCGTGGTTTAAGGCCTGCCACGAAGCCCACTCACTTACCACCACCACCCCCTTCCTCCCTCAGCTTCCAGAGGGATGGAGAGGAGAATCGAAAGAATACAGTTCCTACAGGTTGAGATAAGAACAATCTATTAACTATGGTATAACACAAATCACTGCTGCTACCACCAATAATAATAATGATAAAGGAAATAACCAGAGAAGAGAATACAGCCGCTCACCACTGGCCGATACCCAGCCCCACCCCCACAGAATCTCCAGCCCTTCTGGGTAACTGCCCATTACATCCTGGGCATGACGTGCTGTGGTATGGAATACCTCTGTGGTCAGTTTGGGTCAGGTGTCCTGTCTCTGCTTC
>WYDI02034556.1:0-20529 GCA_009867235.2 Psittacus erithacus
TCCCTTCCCTTCCCTTCCCTTCCCTTCCCTCCCCTTCCTTCCCTTTTTTTGCAGCAGGCAAATAGCAGAGTCATTGTTGGAGATGTCAAGTTTTCAGTATGATCTGCCACGATGAACATGTTTTCACCCTGTTGACATGCGTGTGATTACTTCATATGTGGACATCATCAAGTGCTCTCATGCTTTGCTTTGTATCAGAACCAGATGCAGTTTCACACCTGAAGCATCAAGAGTCCCTATGAGATGCAGTTTTCCCTCTGCTAGAGTATCAGCAAGCTGATTCTGGGTGCTGCAAATTACCCTCCTTTGCTTTGATGTGTTATCCCTCCTTCAACGACTGAAACCCTCTATCCCTTCTGCCCTGATCCTGCCAGTTTCCACCAGCTCTTCCAGCCCCCCTGAATCAGGCCCATTAGTAGTGAATGCCGGCAACTTCCCAGATGCTGAGCAGATGTCTTGCCAGACAGGGCTCCCAGCACAGCACAGTTTGAGTTATTGATGGTTCCCACTGGGGCAGAGGGAGGAGAGGAAAAGCAGGCCTGTACTGTTTGGCAGCCTGCTGGGCGAAGCCTGTTGGCTTAAAAAGAGAAAAAAAGGGGAAGAGATCATTATCCTTCCTCTTGTCCCTCCCTGTTTCTCCCTCCACGCTTCCAAATAGTGAAGGTCAAAACTGAGCGCTGGCATTTCCTGTGCACATTATCAAGTGTCACCAGGGAAAGGAACTCCAGGTGAGAGTGTGTGGATGTCCTGTGCACCTTGCCAGTCCTACCATTCAACTCTCAGTGGTGCTGGCCCACTGTGACTAGTTTATGTTATTAATTCCTCCAGCCACCCCAGGTTTCAAATCGCATTTGGGAGCATCAGACTCAGGGTTTGTGCTGCTATGAGTTAATGTCTTCTAGTCTCTGAGTCACTGCTGATGAGTATTCGGATGTTTGGAGACTCATCCCCTTGCACACATGAACATTTTCCAGCAACGTTAATGAGCTTCACAGTTATTGTTGACTAGAGCACATCCAAAGCCAAGGAGAGCAAGCCAAGTGGGAGCAAAGTAGCGCTCTGCCCTAATCCAAACATCATGATCCTAGTCTAATTCTGATCTGCTGACCATAACAATTATAGAGTTAAATAATGCAAAATTACCTGTAGTTTTGCTTTGTCCTGTGTCCAAATACTCATTTCTAGTCAAGAACAGAAAAAAAAAACCCTACAAAGTCCAAAAACTATTTCTGCAATATGATTGAAAAATACTGACTTGAGTTAGGACTTCCTACGTAGCATGAATATAATGTTTCAGTAATTCAGGAAGGGATACATAATGCTAAAATGTTCTAACTCCCCTGAATATGGGATTTTTTTTTTGAGTGACCATAATTGTGATCGATTTTTATATCTATGCTTATGCAGACCTAGTAGTCTTTACAGTTGCTCTTCTTATAGTAGCAAGCACTGAAATCCTGTATGTAAATCATGTTGCAGACTCATTAGTGTTACTGCTGCTCGGTTGCTAGCTGAGACACCAGTTCTGATTTAGGGTATTTTGACACTTAGCAACAAACTAAGCTTTGTGAGCAGGTGGCTGAGCCAAAATAGTAGAAGAGTTCGCAGTTAGCTGAAATAATAACAAGGAATTGCTGGTCAGAATATGCTTTCTTTCTTGATTTATTAAAACAGCCTAGGAAAAACTTGTTTGTGAAGGATCCACTCCCACGAGACACCTGCTTCAAAACCACTGTGGTATAGGTGTGCTGCTTGGCCTACAAGGGAAAGTTCCCATGCTTAGATTATCAGACTAGGGGACCCATTCATCTGTGGTGGCCAAAGCAATCAACAGTGTGTGTTTTTCCTACCCAGGAGATCTTTAACTGTTCAGTTCTCAGCTCTCCCAGCAGCTTCTTGAGCTGGCAACTCTAAATCCACCTTCCTTTCCAGATCTGCACTGCTGTGCTCTCTACCTGAAGAACGGAAGGTGTCCCAGTTGGTCTGTAAGACAGTCTCTCCCAGGTCTGGTGTGGCATTTGCCTTTCTCTCACCTCACTCCGGCTGTACAGAGAGGCTAAGGACATTCACCTTTCTTTTGAGGGTCTCAGTGATACCTTGGACCAATGACCTTCTCTCACTGGTTTCTAGCCTGGCTGTCAAAGTTGACCATTACCTGCTCAGCTCCACACACAAAATGACTTTGCAGGCAATGGAGACGGCACGAAGCTGTTACTGTGCTGTGCAGCGCCGACAACCTTTCCATTTCCAAGAGCGATGGAGTCCTCTGCCCTGACAACAAGACCCTCTAAATGTGTCACAGAGCCAGAGTAAAACAAAGGAAAAGCCTGAAAATCTGAGCACTTCATACAACGCATACTCAGTTGTACTTCCTGGTCAATCTCTTTTCCTTTATGCTGTATGTTTGTATTGTAATGCGGGTGTAAGAAACACAGGGCTGAAGGTCAGACACAGCCTGAAAAGACATCTCTCATGCTGTGGCCACTCAATTTTTTAAGACATGACCATTGGCTTGCCCAAAGCCCTGTTCTCCTGAGATGGCCAGCTAACAGTAGCTGAAAGAGCAGCGGGGTTCTTGGCAAGAATGCAGTCCTGGTGTTGAAGAAAGAGGAAGGTGCTTGGGAGGTCTGAGCACCTGGCTGCTCATCACAGTTCTGTGATTTCATTGCAAGGCCACGAGCAGCTCTTACAGAGCTCTTGTGCTCTGCAAAATGGGGCTAGAAATAGAAATTCTTTTTATGTGAGAGACTTGCCATCTGCTTGAGAACCTTGCTAGCAGGTTCACCAACTGAAAGTTAAGTGTTAAAGGCTTTATATGGGAGGATGAGAAGGTGTATCTGTGTGTGTGGTGGCCTTGCAAAGACTCGTGCAGCAACTGTGCCAGCAGTGGAGGAAGCACAGCCTTGGTAGAAACTGCTGTGGGTATTTCCAGTGTGCTGAGTTGGACACAAGACTCCACACTCAGGCCTACAGGCCAGGAAGTGGTAGTTACCTGGTAGCAGGCATCCATTTTCTTGGTCAGTTCATTATGGGTGTCCAACCTGAACCACTTCAGAGGAGCAAAAGTTATTTATGGAGGCAGAGGAGCATTCTCTGAAAAAACAAGCTTTCTCTCAGAGTTTCAGTTTGAACTTGGAAAAACCACTAGAAACTTTTGACAACCCTGACATCTTGCAATTACAGATCACTGTGTATAAAGAACTAAAAGTTTTATTAACATTTCCAGAAGAAATCAATGATGATATTGCAGGGAATTATGATCCCAATGAGAAAATGAGCTGCAGGAGAAGAGGAATTGTTAATAAGCAAGGAGCTTTTCCCAGAAAAATACAATTGTCATTATTAGAAAAGCATGAACAAAAGAGATATATATAACTCAGGACAGGAGTGAATTGTCTGGCAAGTAAGAAGAATTGTTTTCTAAGAAAAGTTATTTTTCAGATGTTAACAGGTCTTTAAAACACAGGCAAGCATTCTGCATACTACATTCACTAGCACAGGGAATCCGGCAAACGATCATCAAACCCAAAGGGCTCCATCTCAGGTGATAATTCTCATGCAAGAGGCATTTGAGCACACCCCTGGGACTGCATGAAGAGATTGGACAGGGACCTCTGTGACAATTGCACTGCAGAGAAAGAGGAAGAATGGTCATCAAAGACCATGGTATGAGCGGGAGTTAACAGAATAAATTTAACCCTGCAGTAACTGGTCAGGTCCTGGTATTCTTTTATGAGCAGTTAGCCTGATTATTGCCATGTCTTAAGTTAGATCATTTCTTAACAGTAGCTTTTGAATATCGCTTTAGCTGAAGAGACATAAAAAAATGTAAGCTGCTTTCTTTCCAACTCGAGACATCCTAAAAGGCCAGGGATCAACATCGCTGGACACTTGAGTGCTTTGGAGGTTCTTGAAGAGGAACATGTAGGTGTGTGTGTGTAATGTGTGCTATGTGGAGACCTTGAGGGCATTTTGGTAGATAATGTCCAAACATTTAATCAAGGGACTTGAAGGACTGCCTAAGATAAATTGAATGAAGGTAAACGGTTTTGGCAATGGAGATGGCAAGTGAGAAGCACTGACCCTTGGGCTTCTGGTGCCCTTGCTCTCACTTCTCAGTGCCTGATTTGAGTTGCTGGGGAACTCAATAATGTTCTCAAGGCTACTGATTCAAACAGAACCAAGCTTAGAGCTTAAAGGGATTACAAATCTTCCTGTCAAACCTCCAGGGGACCAGGCTAACATTCAAGCTACAGGATATATAATGTACCTTACAATGAAGTTGATTAATTTCCGTGTCAACAGTCTGTATATGTGTTAATATTTCAAAAATCAGTGGGTCAAGGGAAAGTGAAAATGATCGGTAATGCTTTAGAATCAGTATCGTCTGAAGTGACTGACTCAAAGGCAGTAGAAAACCATCATGGCTATAGCAGCAGAATGAAACAAACTTTTACAAAGATGCAGTTGTGGCTAATTTTGAATGAAAAGCGTCAAAACATCACTGAATGTTCTACTAGGGTGCCAAAAAATTTGTATCGCTGTGTTGCTTGATATCACTCTGAGCCACCCTGGACCAGCCTTCAGTGTTGTGAGGCACTTAAGTTAACAAATGCACTGGGAGAGGAAACAGGTGAAAAGTGTTTCCAAGGCTGACATAGTAGTAAAAAGTTGGTCCCTGATGAAAAAAGAAAACCTGACTGGAGTATGGAGATGTCGTTTCACTGTGCTTGTCACATAGCAGTGCTCAATTGATGTACTTCTTGAGAGAAATTTCTGAGTCAAAGATGACTCAGCAGTGTCAAATTAGGTGTTTGCACTAGTATCAAATTAAATTTGTCAAAGACTCAGGATACAAGCATCAAACCTGGGCTAATTAAAAGTAGATCTCTCTGTTTAAATCATATACTACCTCTTAGTCAATAAAGAGCACAAGGCCAAGCCAAGAAATGATGTAAGCTAGTCCATCTCTGACGCAACAGCTACATTCGGTATTACTTTTACCTGTCTTTTCAACACAAAATCCCATAATTAATACTGATTCTTTTAAAAGCTGGCAGAGATAAGGGCCATGTACTTTCATTGAAGTCAGTGGGAGCTAAGCGCTTTTACTCGGTAGCTTTAAAAAAACAGCTCTGTACTTCTCTGCAAATCAACCTTTAGCAAAAGCAACCATCCAGGCCATTTGTTGTTGGAGATGTTACACACAGGATAACTTGAACTCCTCTACCTACTTCCACATTACATGCAGGATTTATAATAATCTAGCATTGTGATACCGTGTTTCTGAGACTTTTTAAAATCCACAGCCCATGCAAAATTTTGGAAAAAAAAAATCATCTTTCTGACCACTGTACAGGTTTTCATTTGAAGCCAAGAAAGAGTTAGCCATACTTCGAAAGTTTGTTTATTCTTATTGTTTCTCCCCATTTATTGTTTCCCTACAAGTGTGAACTTGCTGCAAAAAACCAGCAGTGGTTGTTCTGGGGATCGCTTTCTGCAGTCTGTGGCTCAGCACTGGTCCTTGACTTCAAGCAATGCTTGCAAGCAGTGTGGTCCCTTCCTAGCTGTACAACCAGGACATTAAACAGAACTGGCTTGCACTAGGGTGTCCCAAAATAATCTGTAGAGCATCTGCAAGTGATTGTCTCATTGGCAAATGTTCCCCTCATTCTCTGGCTTCAGCAGTGGGTTCAGTTGTTTCCTATTGTACGGAGCTATGGTTCCTGTGCAGGTTCTCTGATTTTATTCCCATTATTTCCTTTGATTTTCTTGTATTTTTTTGTAAATCCCCTAAAATATCTGACAACAAGAGAAGCAACACCCAGGCTTCTGAAGAAGATTTACCAACTATTCTTTCTGTCATTGTTCATCTTTTCTGATGTGCACTAATGCTTCTCCTGAAACTGACTTCATGACTTCATTGTCCTCAAGTCATTTATCAACAGCCTATTAGTGTGGATTGCAATAGTGAATGGAGCTACTGCAACCTAGTCAGAAAACAATATGCCTCAAAATTCATGAAGCACAAGAAATAAAAAAGAAGAGGAAAACCACTGTTTGCTTTTAATTATTTGTTTTCACATGTTTTTTATTAAATTTTCAAGGGACAGAGACAAAAGCACAAAGTCAAATCTCTCTTTTCCCCCTCACAGATCACTGTGATGAATCTTCATGGCCAAGAAAGAGGAGAGGAAAGGATTTCTGATCTCTACTGCTACAGGCGCTTACCGAACTAATCTCAGCTACCTCCCAGCCACATCAACCTTTAAGTTCAGGCTTCAGCCCCATCACGCTGAGGTGGTAGGCTCAAGGACTGAAGGACTGACAGCCTCTGGACTGTGTTACACATGCTCATCTAGACTGTGCAAGTCCAGCAGCTTTGTTCGTGGTGACTTTCCCTAAGGAAACACACCAGACTGGGATTTGCCTGAAAGTTCTGATCTTCGTGGAAGATTAAAATGTTCAGCTGTCCAGATACATAACTTCAATTGTTATAATGAGTCATTAAAGTAAAAGATTATAAGAACTGGACAATGAAGTCCTTGTGAAGTTAGCTATTGCAGTTTCAGCCACTACTGTCCCACCGAAAGCAGCAAGAGGTACTCCCACTCTTAAACTGCTAGTACACACAACCTACTCCAAGCAGAGTTACTCTTTTTTCATGGGCTTTCCACTGTACTCCATCACTGCATTTTCCAAATAAGCCCTGTAATGCACAGAGTGATGAGAAGCCAAAATTTACCTCAAAAAATTGAGAATGCTCAATTAACAGCTGATTTTTGGGAGGAGTTAGACTTCTTGCTGCATTTTACGGATTCAGCGTGTGACCCTCATTAACTTCTCCCACAGCAATGAATACTCTACCTCTGCCTGCAGGAGCCCTGCGCCTGTTATCCACCATCCAGAGCTGCAAACATCTAATCACTCATCCCAGATGGACCTACCAGCCCACCGCCACAACAGTACAGTGCCAGTGAGGGCATGCACCGTTTAAACAGTCATGGCCCTCATCTTGTTCTTCTGCCAGTCCTCTCCCTTATTAACTGTTTTCCCCCACTTCTGCAGGAGATGAGACTGGGATCCAACAGACAGGGGGTTTCGTTTACTTCACAGGCCTCCTTCCTGCCCCATCCATCCAGCAAGGGAGGGACTATTCCTGCGGAAAGAAGAGTGTAATTGGTTTATACAAGGATGATCATTGCCCTGCAAGGGGGCTGACTTTGCATCCATCATACATTCCTGTAGCACGTGACTTTGTGACCAGCTAACGTCTTCTACATAGATGCAGCCAGAGTAGGTTCAGGTGAGTATCTAGGAAGGGAAAATTCCCCAGACTGTCTTTACATACTTGGACCTGCCAGGTCGGAGCTGCCCACCATGCACAAACGAGACAGAATCAGGGGGAACACAGCTGCTAAGACCTTGGAAAACCTGCAGTTTTAGCCTGCAGCTGAATGGGCAGCAAGTGGCCTGCCAGCAGTCGTATTCTAGTCCGTGGCTTGTTTCTAAGTGCCTCTCTTCCAGGGACAAGTTTTATGCAAAAGAGACATACAGGCTGAACAAATTGTAGTGGCTGAAAGTCTCTTCAAGTATTACCTTTTCCAAGGCCTTTCAGTTCTGGCACTAAGCTCATGTGAAGTACCTCTGAGGCAGCAGAGAAGACAGAAGGCTTCTGGGACACCTTGTACCTAGCCCTCCTTTGGCACTGCAAGGATATGTGTCGCCTTCCCATCTTGGCCACAACTGATCTGGTTGCTATGAGTATGTTCAGGGAGAAAACTGTTCTCAGTGCTTGCAGTCCAGCTTGGAAAAACACTGTTAACTGTGCTTCTGTTGAGTGCTCATAGCCTCAGGCTCTTCTGGGATAGTAGGAGATGTACAGATGTGAGTAACATTGCAGAAAGCAGTTCCACCTAAGCAGGCAAGTGAAATGCAACACTTTCCCTTTCCCTGCTCACTTCTTTCTATGAGGTCTTAGCTTGCTCTTTCTTCAAACACCATTAAATGTAACTTTTCATACTGCATAATTGCTCAGGATCTGATCAAGCAGCAAATCAAACCACTGAGTACATTGTGCAGTGGCATCCTGATGGGGAGGTACAAGCTGGGCTGCTGTCAGTGGCAAAACCAGATCAGAAGTAGAAAATCCAGAAAAATAAACAGAAGCAGAAATTATACAATCTGTTACAGGAGTTCCTAAACACACGGTGCTTCAAAGAATGAAAAGTAGCTAAAGAAGATCTACGTAAAAATATTGTAATAAAGAAAAGACATTCATGCAGACAAAAGAAGAAAAAATAAACTTCACTTGTTTTTCAATACAGATTGAGCTACTGAGATGCTATACTGTAGGGAATGTTGTGTGCTTCTTATTAATTGAGTAGTGCTGCACTTGCTTTAAAACCCAGAGTGGCCTCTCTTGGCAGTTTTTGTTTACAGGCCAGATAATACCCATTCTGTGTTCAATACAGAAGATGTGATAGAACAAACATACACTGCTCTAACACACTGAAATACTCCAGCTACTGGTAATGGTATCTGGCATAAGACCTTACAACTGGTCTTCTTGAAATCATATTGATGTGACACAGCTTCACTAGAAAGATAGCAGCAAGACAATGTTTATTTTGCTTTAGAATAATAGAATCATAGACTAGTTAGGGTTGGAAAGGACCTTAAGATCATCTAGTCCCAACCCCCCTGCCTTGGGCAGGGACACCTCACACTAAACGATGTCACCCAAGGCTCTGTCCAACCTGACCTTGAACACCACCAGGGATGAAGCATTCACAACTTCCCTGGGCAACCCACTCCAGTGTCTCACCACCCTCACAGTAAAGAACTTCTTCCTTATATCTAACCTAATCTTCCCCTGTTTAAGTTTTAACCCATTACCCCTTGTCCTATCACTACAGCCCCTAATGAAAAGTCCCTCCCCAGCATCTCTATAGGCCCCCTTCAGGTACTGGAAGGCTGCTATGAGATCTCCACGCAGCTTCTCTTCTCCAGACTGAACAGCCCCAACTTTCTCAGCCTGTCTTCATATGAGAGGTGCTCCAGTCCCCTGATCATCCTCGTGGCCCTCCTGTGGACTTGTTCCAACAGTTCCATGTCCTTTTTATGCTGAGGACACCAGCATTGCACACAGTACTCCAAGTGAGATCTCACAAGAGCAGAGTAGAGGGGCAGAATCACCTCCTTTGGCCTGCTGGTCATGCTCCTTTTGATGCAGCTAGGATATGTTTGGCTTTCTGGGCTGCGAGCACACACTGAAGCTGGCTCATGTTCATTTTCTCATCGACCAACACCCGCAAGTCCTTCTCCTCAGGGATGCTCTGAATCTCTTCTCTGCCCAGCCTGTAGCTGTGCCTGGGATTGCTCCAACCCAGCTGGAGGACCTTGCACTTGGCATGGTTAAACTTCATAAGGTTGGCATCAGCCCACCTCACAAGCATGTCAACGTCCCTCTGGATGGCATTTCTTCCCTCCAGCGTATCAACCGAACCACACAGCTTGGTGTTGTCGGCAAACTTGCTGAGGGCGCACTCAATCCCACTGTCCATGTCACCGACAAAGACAAACAAGACCGGTCCCAACACCGATCCCTGAGGGACACCACGCGTTACTGGTCTCCAGCTGGACCCGGAGCCACTGACCACAACTCTTCGCGTGCAGCCATTCAGCCAGTTCTGTATCCGCTGAGTGGTCCACCTATCAAACTGATGTCTCTCCAATTTAGAGACAAGGGTGTCATGTGGGACAACTTTGCACAAGTCCAGGTAGATGACATCAACTGCTCTACGCCTGTCCATCAGTTCCGTAGCCCCATCACAGAAGGCCACCAAATTGGTCAGGCAGGGTTTCCCCTTAGTGAAGCCATGCTGGCTGTCACCAGCCACCTTGTTGTTTTTCATGTGCCTTAGCATGCCTTCCAGGAGAATCTGCTCCAAGATTTTGCCAGGCACAGAGGTGAGACTGGTCTGTAATTCCCCGAGTCATCCATTTTCCCCTTCTTGAAAATGGGGGTTATATTTCCCTTTTTCCAGTCATTGGGAACTTCACCTGACTGCCATGATTTTCCCAATATGATGGACAGTGGCTTGGCAACTTCATTTGCCAGCTCCTTCAGGACCCGCGAATGGATTTCATCAGGTCCCATGGACTTGTGTACGTTCAGGTTCTTAAGATGGTGTTGAACCCGATCCTCTCCTACAGTGGGCCTAGGGTCTTCACTTTCAGAGTCCCTGCTTCTTCTTTCCAAGACTTGGGTGGTGTGGTCAGAGCATTTGCCAGTGAAGACCAAGGCAAAGAAGTCATTAAGAACCTCAGCCGTCTCCAAATTCAGGGTAGCCAGTTCTCCTGATAGCTTCTGGAGGGGGCCTACGTTTTCCCTAGTCTGTCTTTTATTCGCTATGTACCTATAGAATCCCTTCCTGTTATCTTTAACATCCCTGGCCAAGTTTAATTCTAACCGGGCCTTAGCTTTCCTAACCTGGTCCCTAGCTTCCCGGACAACATTCCTGTATTCTTCCCAGGCCACCTGTCCTTGCTTCCACCCTTTATAAGCCTCTTTTTAACTTCAAAGTTTCCTCAGCAGCTCCTTATCCATCCAAGAAGGTCTCCTGGCTCTCCTGCTGCACTTCCTTTTAGTTGGGATGCAACAGTCCTGAACTTGTAGTAGGTGATCCTTGAATACCAACCAACAGTCTTGGGCTCCCCTGCCCTCTAGGGCTATATCCCATGGAACCTTACTAAGCAGGTTCCTGAAGAGGCCAAAGTCTGCTGTCTTGAAGTCCAGGGCAGTGAGCTTGCTGCACGCTCTTCTCACTGTCCTGAGGATCTCAAATTCAACCATCTCATGATCGCTGCAACCAAGGCTGCCCTGAAGTGTCACATTGACAACCAGCCCTTCCCTGTTGGTGAGCACGAGGTCAAGCATGGCACCTCTCCTTGTCAGCTCCCCTATTACTTGCAGAAGGAAATTGTCTTCCACACGTCTCTGCTTCATTTTATGTTTTATAAGTAGTCAGTTATATAGCTACAGAGTGGTTTCTAAAATACTCTCCTTTTCTCCCTTTAGGACTTGGTTAGTGGACTGATAGTACTGAGTTTATAGCAGCAGAGAGCTCTTAGTTCACTAGTCTTTCTGGATGAATTATCTAAAAGCTGATTCAAGGAACAAAGCAACATAATTCTGAAGCATATTTCTCTAATGTAAAACAAAATCTAAATTATAGTTAATACAGCAGTTATGCATCGGATTGCTCTTATTTGAATTCTGTACTCTCTATGTAACATAGGTAAGCAAAAGCTTACACACATAAATCTACAGCAGTTAAAATTGGCTTTGGTTTATAATTTTATTCTGCAGAAAAAGCTTAGAATATTTTCAGGTATTGAGATAACTATTTATATGAGTGCTGAGTGTTTATTGAGATGATGCCTTTGACGTCCACGTAGTTATGTTATGGTTATATAGTTAGTTAAGCTTTGATTCAGTTCTGTTTGTAGGATAAGTGATATTTAGTTACATGTGTTTGGGGTGATACTAGTAACATGATTTTTATACTGGATTTTTGCTTTGCCACTAAACACACTATACGGTTGCAGCCTGGAAGTTCTTGGAGCAATTGGAAATAAGAATTTATTTTCAATTCCAGTAAGATAGCAAAATTGTACTGTCCACTGATGGTGCAGTGTATGTGGTGCCAGTATTCTGCTGGTGGCGCATTATCAGATATATCATAAGATCAAAAGCAAACAAAAAATACCTGAAGTAATGCAAAACAATATGAATGTGAAGTGGGGAAGTTTTAAATGCAATTCTGAATAGGTTAATTTCTCAAAAAAGAAGTTGGTGATGGCATACTGCTTCTTTAAGCTGTTAGTGTACCTATCTGTGCTTTCCAATAGAAGAAGTGATAGTATTCAGCTAATGCATCTTCAAGCATTGTGGCTAGTGGCCAAGTTTTTACCTGCTTGCATCTTTTGAAGTGGCAGCTTGTGTTGTCAGCTTGGCGCTGAATGAGTTCAGTATCTCTTTAACAAATCTCAGTTATGTCTGTAACAGCAAGTAAGTGCTCTGGTAAAGAGGAATATAATTTACATAAACAAACTGGGAATAGAATTTGCTTAAATATGGGACTTTTAATTAGTAAAGCACCTCCTGATGCTTGAAACATGCTAATGAAACTAATTTATTGCGATGTTAATTTGTTGTTCTACTTACAAAACTATGTAGAGACATTATACAATATTTATCTTTCAGTAGAACTGTGTTGCCAAGCACTGATTATTGTTGCAGTAAAAATATCTTTGATACCTAAAATTTGACTAGAATGTTCAGATAATGCAGGAAATTTCATTGCAAAAATGTACTATTCTTCTGTGGAATTTTTGCTGATGATAGAATTAAAATATTTGAAATGGAGTGGACCATTCTTAACAAACATACAGTTGTCTCACTCTTGTTCTTGGTTTCTGCATTCCTCACTTTGTAACTGACAGGTTTGGATTTAGTCTCTTATAACCAGCGTGGCTTGACATCAAACTTTAAAAAAGCATCATGCCTGTTCTGATCTAACTGAAATGTGAAGAAGTAGGGCAGAAGTTGTTTGATCAAAACATAGGAGAATTCATACTTAAATCTCTCTTGTTTCTGCAAGACTTGTATTATTGTGTTACCTTGTCTTTTATTTTGTGCTTTGGCACATATTGACCTTGAAGACGTGTATTACATGGCATTCTGCAAATGTGTTAAATTTTCCCTTCCCTCGTCTGAGTAGTTTAGATGGTCTATGAATGCTGGAGGAAAATGACAAAGGGAAAAATACATTAAGAAGAGTAGAAGCAGTGATAGAGAGGACAAGAATAAGCAGGAAGCGAGAGACAGGATGCTTAATGTTAAAAGGCAGATGGGTTCAATATAGTAAGGAAGTAAGGGAAAATGCTGGTACTTGAGACTTTATTAGAAGCATTTGGCTTTACAAAGCTAGTTTTATCCAAACAAATTAAAATGTTGTTACATGTGTAGGTTTTGATTTTACAAGTGATCTGTTTGGGATTTAACAGGTTATTTGTGAAATAATAAAAACTTTGATCCTGCTTTAAAGTATGGGACACCAAAACCATGGGTAGTCATTGGAAAAGTATGTCAAGTCTGTCAGCATTTGTTGCAACTCTCCTACTCTTTTCCATGTGGTTAAGGACAGTCCTGCATCCTCCTACTTTGTTCAGGTGTAAGGTTTGCAAAATTACTTCTTTATTACCAGTGGTTAGTGGTTTTAAATTGTCTGAATAAATGCTAAAATCTGCTGCTTGAGGTAGAAAAAGGCAGTTATCTGTGGAAGATGAGTGCCTCCATAATGCAAGCTATAGCATGGTTTTCTTCTACTGTATGTGAAAGATGTGGCAGGAAAGTTAAGTAAGCTCTGTTTTAATTTGAGTACATAACTGACCAAATCTTACTTAGCTTTGAGAATTTTTCCAGCACACTTACCAGTTCAGAGTGTGTGTATGGAAAAACACTGCCTTGAAATACTTGTGGAAGGTGCCACCTATGCTAGGAAGAATAATGTACACATACTAGCAAGAATTTTTATTTGCTCTTCTCTCTTTTGATCTCAAGGGATAATTTGCAATACAGAGATACCATCAAAAGTATTTTAGAAAGAAAAGCTCCTTAATCTGATTTGTGATCAGAGCAATGATATAGCCAGATTTGTGTTCTTGTTCCCTGTGTTCTTCCCCTTTCCTGTGACTGTTGTGGCATTCTCTATTTCATGTTTGACAGAATTGACATCTTTCCAGCAATGTTTTTTCAACGTGCAATTTTCTTTTGATAACTCCTCTTGAATTAATGTATACACATTCCAGCCAAAGAGTTTTCAGTCCATCATGGCAATAGTAGCAGCATTCACAGTCTTCAAACAGTTGCTGTGGATGGAGATGCAGTCCAAACAGCCATCAGCACTCAGGATACCTGCTGATTTCAACTTGGTTGCATAGTCCCTAATGATTTATGAGAGGCATATATAATCATCAACGAGATGTGCTTTACATACAAATGTAATCCTTTACATTTCAAATCAAAATTTAAGCAAAGTATAAATTTGGAGTCAGAATACATGTTTGGATATTTTTAAAACTCTTTCTGCAGTTGTTAGTTGCTAAAACTCTTTCTGTTAGTTGTTAGTTGCTAAAGGTCAAAGGACGAGAAACTCTGGTTTTCTTAGTTATTCCTCTCAGTTGCATTTCTGTAGGTTGTATTTCTTTTTCCAGCAGTTGGAAATCTGAGAAATTAAGAGAAACTTGCCAGCAGTGCCCAACGTAAAGAACTTTATTCAGGTGACAGAATCTGTTCATGTGCATATGTGTGACTACTGCCCGCCTGTTTTCTTGTTCTTGCTCATTCTTTCTTCCTGTCACTTGCATTTTCTCAGTCTTTCACTTTTAAGGCAGTACTGAGCCAGAAGTGTTTCAGTATTCAGTATATGACACACATCCTTCTAAACTCACCCTAATGACCTCAGTGTTGTGTTGTTTCAGGACTTAAAACACCTCAAAGAAAAAAGGTGTTTGTCATTTGTTTGCCTTGGTGTGATGCTCAATAAAACTGGTATGTCAAACAGCAACTCCATAGTACTGAAGAGTTTTATGTATTGTATTTATTGCCTCATTGTTGAGTCTTGCCATTAAACCTTCACTTTCAAATAGTATGACTCTTACACTGATTAGCATCTCAATAAAGACAGCGAGACTTGCTCTGCAAAGTTAATTGCTAGGAGTTTTTCAACAGGCCTCACAAATAGGTATTTGTTGAGTGTATTCTATCAAGTAGATTTTTATCATGCTTCTTCGTATTCAAAGTGACCTTTACAGTGCTTTTGAGGAGAATAATTTAGCGTATACCATACTAGAATTGAATATTCTTCAGTCACCATTGGAAGCATTTGAGTGTTTGTGATCTTTTGTAGTTGCTTCAGAATAAACCCTTGTTAGTGCTGCCTGAGAAAATAAAAATATTGAAGCAGATACTGGGATTTCGTGCCTGAAATTGTTGAAACGAATGAGGGGGAGGCTATGGTATGGAGTTTCTTTTAAAGGTGTAGAAATGTGCGAGAAATGCTCTGCATTGTTGCATGGCTTAAAAGACTTGGGCAAAAATCTCAAGTAGATTGACAGTAGCAGTCAAAACCCACTTTATGTATTGCTTTTGGTAGCTATTTAGTATATATCAGTTTCCTTCATAAATACCAACTTACAAAGCTCTGAAACAAATAGAGATTATGTTGAACAAAACCATGTTCAAGGTTACAGCAAACTTCAGTGTTGTACAAAATGGGCTTTTAACTGAGCTGTGCATTTTCTGATTGATTGATTTCCATGTCTTTGCAGATAGTAAAAATGGCTCTAAGAGTTAGTGAAAATGCCAAGTTGCCTAACATGAACATATGAAAACATAAATTTACCTAATATTTTTTCATTTAACACCTTTACAACATGGAGAAGTAGTGTCACTTTGAGTCCCTCTTACTACTCTTGATTACACCTGATTCCCAGTTTGTACAAGGTAGCTATTTGCATAACTGGTTTTCTTGGTCCAGGCAGCTTGGGTTGAGGTGGAATGCTGCTCAGTGCCTTACTAACAAACCAGTTGGATCAAGATGCTTTGATTCTATGATTTACTTTTTTGTTTTCATCTTGCTCTTTTACTGCTTGTTAATAAACTCAGCAAGTCTTTCTCAAGAGACACTTTTCTGAACTGTGCAGTTTTTGTTCCTAACGTGCTTAACTTGGAGCAGTGCAAGAAGATGTGAAGATTTTGTCTCATAAATGAACACAGAGACAGTTAATTTTTGTGCCATTACAGCAGCAATCCTGTTTCCTTGGTAACAGGCAAGTCTCATGCACTCCCTTGTTAAAAAGTGAACTCTCTAGATATTCTAGAATTCCTGTACTGCAGCAGGTGCTTCTGAAATTGGGAGCAGAGAATGGGGCTCTGGAGCCAGGAAAGAAATTTTAAGTTTTGAGGATGGGCAAAAAAAGGAGAATACAATTGTAATTATCTTCTTTACTTTGTAAGCAACATTAAATTAAACCAGAAAAGGCACTTGCAAAAATATAATTTTAATCTCTGCCATCTCTGGTTTTGTGTCTTACAGTTTTCAGCTATTGTTTTAAATTCACATTTCTGTCAATAAGGTAGTAATATAACAACAAGTTGTAATGGTGAGTACTCAAAAGTACAGGTTAACTTACACCGATAAAGTAAAATCTTTAATATGCTTCAGAATTAAATCAAAATGGTTGCCATTGTAAAGTATCTTGAATAAAACCAAGTTAGCTGGAATGCTGATGCATTTCAACTCCACTTCTGGATATTTAGCAACGAGTCATCACGGATGGGAAAAATGTTGTGGAACAGGAAAGGGGTTGTTTGTGTCTCACTACTGCAAGTGGCTGTGACTTACAACTCTCCAATACCTTCCCTGTCTATGAAAATCCTAGTTTCTGGGACTTGTACTTTTTGAGAAAGAGTTTTCTCTTTGCTTCCTGTGGTTGGGAAGTTTAGTCCTACCTTGAAGGTCAGGTTGGTGGTTTGCTCAGTTCTAGTGGCAGCAGTGATGAAGGAGCCCCACTCCTTGGAGTCCAGGGGTAAAAATCTCCATTAGCTGTCCACTTTCTCTGCTGAGATTTTTACAGAGCACATTAGCCTGGTAACTAAGAATGATGCTGCCTAAGAGTAAACTGGAACATGTAAGATATATTTGGGAATGGACAGTAGTTATGTCTTGCACAGATATGAAGTAAATTGGTAGATGAAGACAAGTATTTTACCTAAATGTGGAGATCACTTGTTATTTTAGTAGACAGAGACAACCAGGTTTTAGACATCCAGCCATTAAAGTGAGAGAATATATAAAACCCTTTGCAGAGTTTTGTAGCTTAGAGTCTAAATGTGAATAACCTTATTTTCTATTGCTCATTGACAAACCCTTACACTGATGATACACTTCCTGCAGAATTGCCTGACTGGTAAGTGTTTGCCCAGGTGCGTTTGGTGAGCTGAATCAGAAACTATTTTTAATTCCAAACACACGCGCAAAATCCTCCTTCTCTTGTCCATACCTAATTCCTGAACAACAGATCCAATGTTCTTTATAGCTCCTTATGCCAGTTTTGAATCTGCAACAAATTTTTACATCCTAGCTGTGGCAGGTGGAATACTGGAGAAGCTGCTGCAATTGTGTGCAGTGCTGCAAAGTACCATTCTCATTCTTGATGGCATGAAAGCATTTCACTGTGGAACAAGGTATCAAACGATCGCTTCATCTTTTTTTTGCTTTCAGCCTTCTTCAAACTTTTTCTTTGTAATATGGCATGATTTTCCTCAGTGAATAAAAGAATGAAGTTGTTCTTGTCAGGTTAGCCATATGATGGCTTTATCTGCCACTCAAATACAGAATTAATGTATGTTTCTTGTAAGCATTGTGACTTTGTACCAATATGCTCACTTCACCCTCTTTTGACTGTCTACCAGCAGTAGTAGATTTTTTTATTTAATAGCATATTGGAACAGAATTTAACCCAAGAAGATGACGTTATCATTTGTTAGGGTGTACAGCACAGTGTCTAGATTCTGGTTTAGATTAATTTAACAGCAATGCATAAAACCAGGAAAGTCCAGATTGCAACAGCAGGCAGTTGTTCACCAGAGTTATTTTAACTGGAGTAACTTGTCCAGTAAGAACTTTCAAGAGAGGTTTTCAGCCTGGGGAAGTGTACTAAAAGTGCGTTAAACTAATAGTTTTCACAAAATGTGTTTTGGGAGGTAGAACAGTAGAATAAAAATACATCCAAGACTCAGTAGGATGTCCTGACAAAGCTCCATTGTCATGCTCTGAGGTCTGTGTGGCTGAAAACCTGAGAGAGGCAACAGGGAGCTGAGGTCTATATTGTAATAAAGAAAATGTGAAATTTGGGCCAAATGAAAGATGAAGTAGGTAAATTGATTTGAAAGAGAGAACTTGATGTGTAGATTGTACAGGAGAGAATGGGTTTAGATGGGAGCTGTGAGAACAACTTAGCTCAGCTACACAGAATCAAGGCAGCACAGGAGTTTGTTGAGAGAAGAATTAGGTATAAAAAGAAACAATATATGGGAAAGTACTGGGTAATAAATGGTGGTGTGGCTATTGATGTGAATTAATAGAGAAAAACTGAAGAAGGTAGAGACTAAGAATAAAGAAGTAGAGTAAGAGCAGAGGAGTGCTGTGAAAAGTAGCAGAAAGAAAAGACTGAGACAGTTTGGACTGAATGAAGAGAATGTATGTGGAAATGAGTTGAAAAAGGAAGATGGTGGGAAACAATGAAAAGAGGAAACGTGGAAAAACTCTCATGGGATTTAGTATCCTTTACTGATTTTGTGCACACAGGAAAGAAACCATTTCATTAGAAATGGTTGGGATTTGCTTTCATTTATTGAAATAACAATGGTAGCTGAAAGAGTGACAAGAGAAGAGGTTAACCACAGGCATAGAATGTTTTGCTTAAACAGTATGTAGAATATATGGTTTTCCTTTGAAAGTAAGCCTTGAAAAAAAAAACATGCATGGGTGATTTGGGTATCTTAACACAAGTTAAACAAGGGCACCCTTGCCCAAATTTACACGAATTCCCTGAAGCGAAATTGTGGCTTTCAAAGCTTACTTTTTGGCCTACTAAATCCTGCAAACCAGTTTTTAATATTCATTCTACAGCTGTGCTTAAACTGGCTGATCTATAATTGCTAAAGTTTCTCTTTCTGGAGATTATTTTAAGCAAATTGCCAGCTTTAGTTTTCACAGTCAAATATCAGCGTCAGTAGCTGCAGGCTGTGTAACAACTAGTTCAGGAGAGAGATCTTGGAGAACTTCTAGGTAGGGAAAGGGAACCATCTGCAGGTCTCTTACAGAAAATAAGCTGTACCACCAGAAAGTGTTTTGGAAACTATTCCTATAAACATGTTGTTTTGTAAGAAGCCATCTGGTCAGTCAGAGCCATCTGTGTGCAAGTGCGCCTGGGTAGGAGAGCTCAGGGATCCATAGTCCTCAGTTACCAGTCATGAGCTTCAAAACAAAGATGTGGTGAAGACCTCTTTTAATGATGTGTTATTCCACTGTGTACAGTGAGGGCTGGAATGCTCCAAAACCAGATCTGTCTTTTGGAGTGGCAGAGTACCGGAAAAGCCCATGACATTTCCACAAAGAAAACTTTTCCAAGTTCCGTTCTCCATACATCTGAAGGCAGGTTTCAGGTAGGTAGTGTAGTGTGAGGGCTTTGAGCACATGAGATTGTGTACTGTCTTTATTGGCAGGTTCTCACAGCCCAGATCACTTCTGGTGTTTTTTTTTATTTTATTCTTAAATTTATTTTTTTTTTTAAATTATTCTTTATTTTTAAATTAGAATTTGAAATGTACAACTAAAGGGGGAAGTCTTTATTTAAATACCTGTTCCTAGAATGAATAGTAACTGATTAATGGAACTGAAAAATCCCATATAATCTCTTATTTAAAATATATTTCTATTGCATTTATCATACATTTGGAAGTCGCACACTGTGCAACTCTGGCACTTCAGGAGATTTTTGAAGCCATACTGTTCTACCACAGGGTGAGGTTACTTCTCCTCCTGTCTTTCTTTGATATGTTGGAAGGAACTTAAGGGCTTCTCACTGACTTTAACCAGTCTGCATAGCAAAGTATATCATTGAAAACTACACTAGCCTGGGCTGGGTGACATGACCTGGACAAAACTCAGTCTGGAGGTTCACAAGAAGTTCAAATCTCTACTTAGAAAAGTATTATATAGGGTCATGAAACTGGTAGACACAGTTTATAAGAGAGAACTTCAGGTACAGACAGGAATTGCTTATATTCAGAGTGTATGTTCAAGAGAAAGTCTTTGACTTGCCATTTTCAGCTTGAATTTTACTATAAGGGAAGCTTGATTGAGATATTTGGCAACAATACAGATCATCTGAAAAATCACGCTTTCTCAAGAATTTCTGGTATGTGGAAGAATGGAAGAACTCAGACCAGTAAGTGTGTATTTATTTCCTGTATGAAGGCAGCACTCTCTAGTGAGAGCATGACTTAGCGGATTTATACCCAAGGGGCTGAGTAACATGACCTGATGGGTTAGTGTCGTGGTTTAAGCTTAGTCGTAAATTAGAAAAGCATGTAGCCTGCTCATTTTCCCCCCCCAACCTGTCCTTTCCCCCCCACTCCCCACTCCCAGAGGGATGGGAAGGAGAATTGAAAGAATGCAACTCCCACGGGGTGAGATAAGAACAGTCCAGTAACTAAGGTATAACACAAATCACTGCTGCTACCACCAATACTAACAATGATAAGGGAAATAACAAGGGAAGAGAATACAATCACCACTCGCCGATCGAGCAGAGAGAAAGCTAGCCCTTCCAGGTATCTCCCCGTTCAAATCCTGGACATGACGTGCTATGGTATGGAATGCCTCTTTGGCC
>WYDI02034558.1:3900-19685 GCA_009867235.2 Psittacus erithacus
GGACAGGTTGTGGGGGAAAAACAAGCAGGCTACATGCTTTGTCTAATTTACAACTAAGCTTAAACCACAACAGCAGAGAACACAAGCACCATGAGGAGCAAACTTGTGGCAGACCCTGTCAAAGGTGCACCACAGCACCTCTTGGCCCCACGGCCTGCAGGCAGCCTAGTCCTGGAGAGAAAAGTTACATGTGTACTGTCAATAAAGCAGGCTACTCACCAGCTACACCAGCCTTGCTCTGAGACAGGAAGAATGAGGCCTCCTCCTCTTCCAGCTGACCCTGGGAAACACTGAGTTGCTGTCCAAGAGCAGCAAGGGACTGCTGTCTCTCGTGGAAGGCGATTAAGGAGCCAGGGGTACCTTAGCACAGGCCAAGCTCTCACCAACATGGCAGCATCCCTCAGGACCTGAGCCCAGTGTCCATGCATCCATCAAGAGATCTGCACACAGCAAGCAAAGAGCCAGGACTAGAGTCCATTCAAAGAGTCCAGTCAGGAGCAAAAAGAGCTGGAGAGAGCTAAAGCGCAGGCCCAACATCCACTCAGGAGCCGGAGTGGAAGAGACTGGCAGTCAGCAGGCCTACACCACAGCTGAAGTGCTGGGGGTGGGAGAAGGCCCCAGGGAAGGCTGCTCAGGGCAACCACATCCTATTAGTGCCCCAGGACAGGACAGTGGCCTCTCCTCCCTGCCACATGTCCTCTCACCCTCTATACACACACACACTGAAACCTGAGTTCCAGTGGAGGGCCCTCGTGAGGCTGCTTGGGGCAGGCAGGGCCTAGCAGCACGGTCACAGCCCTGACAGTTAATGCCTGTACCAGATCTGTGAGGAAAAAGATAAAATAAAAGCCAGCAAGAAAGCTGATGGATGGAGTACAGGCTGCTGGGTCAGAGTATTCCCGGGATCCACCAGCCTAACACACTGAATGGAAAGGAGGAGGTGCCATGCAGGGTCTCCAATCTGGGTTGTGTTCCAGAGTCAAAAGGGCTTAATCCTAGCAGCTGAGCACCCGCCAGTGAGATCCAGACACAAGAGCATTCACTTACAGAAAAAACTCTGGCAAAATAAAGAATCAGGATTATGCAAAGCAGTATTCTTGCAGGAATGAGCTCTCTGCTTCAATGAGTTTAACCATCCTTCTGGGCACAGCTTGAGGAAACAAGGACTTATCTGCAGCAGGGCTTCTCTCACCATGGCACAGCAATAGGAAAGCACGGACATGAACAACTGACAGGATCTTTGGGGCACCAGACCCATCTTCCCAACAGCATAGTGGTCAGCAAGAGCTGCAGCATTCTTTCCATCTGTGAAGCAGGAATGGAGGTACACACCAATTTTATCTGCAGCCTGAAAGACCCTTTATTCTATTTGAAAGATTTCTTCAAGCCTAACCAGTTGGCTGGATGTAACTCTAGCACCTTAAGCATCCATTTTGAGACTGAAAATAATATTTGAGTTTCAAACTGCTTTATTAAACTGATGAGAATCACCTACCATTAGTTACAGCTAATTTAACACTCAAAGACATTTCTGTAGCCAGAACATTTAGTGCTGAAGGCGCACCAACAGTTAATAAGAATCTTCATTTGAACAATGTTCATTATCTGTCAGCCGATGGAGGAAAAAGCTTCTCCCTCTTGCACAGGCAGACAAAAGATTATGTTTGTGTGCAACTCTAAGGGTAAGTGTCCCACAATGTACTTGCGGTGCTTAGTGTCATACAATGTATTTTTGCGGTGGGATTACTACCCAGGCAAGGAATTCGCTATCTCATAGGATAACTGTCTTCGCAAAGTTACCTAGTTCATAAAAAACACCCATCTTGTTAATGCATTAAGCAGAAATAAAAGAAAGTCAAAGGTATTTGGTAGGGAGGAATTTAACTACACAGATTTGCATCAGTTAAATATGCAATCGATCCTGTTTACAGACCACTATGTATCTGGCATTATTAATAAATCATATTCTGTTTCTTCCCTTTAATTGCACTGACTGTGCTAACAAAATCAGGAGAAGAGCCTAACGAAACATAACTAGCAGATTATTTTGAAAACACAATTAGCAGCCTGAGGCACGCTGATGTATTGCTGAGAGAAAGTAGGTGGTCACAGTGGCTCTGAGCCTCAAAAGGTAGCCACCGTCTATGCGCTGTGCTATGGGGCTTGCTTGCACTTTGATGAAATACTCTGTCTGCAAGCTGGCACCACACATTTATTTTCAGAGCAATTAAAATCTACAGTAGATCGTAAAACACCATTTTCATGACTCAGAGCAAGACAATAATTTACAGACCTGTTGTATGAGCATAAGGATTTTGTCCTTTGGGATAAAACCTCTTTATTTTTCATCTCATCCTATTTCAATGACTTTTTTTCCTTAACAGAGGCATAAAAATTTAACTATCACTATTCAGTTACATCTAAGAAACTGCATATTGCATAGACAGGTGCTGTGAAGGTGTTATCATCTATTATCGAAGGTGTCATTATCTGACTTTCAAGGTAACAGATTGTCCTGTGAGCTGTGCTTGTGCAGCCAGCATTTTTTACTGAGACACTGCAGTATAGTGAACGATTCATTAATTGGTATCAAGGATAAGATGAAGTTAAACCTCAACTGAGAGCACAAAGACGTACTGAGATAACCATGCTCCATAGAGAGATTTCCTGAAAATCAGAATATCATCTCTATAAAGCTTATTGATCAACAATGAAATTCCTCACTTAGAGAAGAATTCCACTTCAAAACTTATCTGTGTGATTTGTCAAATACACCACGACTCATTTTCTATATTTAGACATCTTTCCAGATCCAGGGAAACAGTGTTTCAGTCTCACCATAGATCTTGTTGTCATTTTTGTGCAGCAGAACAATTGTTTTGTAGCGCTGTTGTCCCTACTTGCATTACGGTGTTTAGAAAAAGCCTTCATGCTTGCAGGTTCATAGTTTATGTCTTTCCAACAGACCATTCCCTCTAGGATCCCCTTGTTGCAGGAAATGAAAGGGTTTTCCTTGTTCCCTTTGAAAGCTTCAGTCACAACATCCCCAACAAAGAACCAAGTGTTTAGCACCCACAAGTAAGGCAACCCCAGGGCACTCTATTTTACAACATCCCTCAAAAGATACTCCTGGGTGCTATACGCTGGTGTTAAACAACTCCTCTTATCTTTTTTCCAAATACACTGTATAAGTTTAAGGTTGGGCCACAGCTCTTAACAGCCTTGGTAGCATCTTGCCTTTCTCCCCACATGGCTATCACTCTTCTCTTTCTTTTTCTACATCTGCCACCCCTTTATTTTTGTCATGCTCTCTTTAGAAAAACTGTCATTCCAGGTACCTGTCCTAAGCTGCTGTGACAAAGGGCAGAGGTGGAAACAAGAGCATATTCCCTGCTGTAACAGGAAGAAATAGTCAACTCATCCTAGACCAATACAAATAGCTATGAGGGCAACAATTAAATGAATTTCTTTAAGCTCAGTCTCCATCTCCCCTAAACCAGAAATGTTTAAACATAACCATTTAAGGAAAACAAAACATGCAATTACTGCACAAAATAAAAAAAAAGAAATTTGTCCATAACAGGGAAAAGCCACTTGGGTATAGATGGAGAACGCTAAAGAGGAGCAACTGAGGAAGGATATTCTGCATCCCTTTGGCAAACAGGTAAAAACCAAACAAACCTCTCTCTAACTATAGTCTCCAATGGAACATTAAGCATCTCTAAAAAGTGCTCTGCTGTGCTAATTAATTTTTTCAGAAGTCCCCTTGCTTTTGCCCCTTAGGGACATGTGGTGTTACAACACACTAAGCTTCTGGAGCTCTGGCATTTCCTTTTAACTTGCTTGTCCTTTTCCCTTTTCCTCATAACACATGCAGCTGAGCTAAGCTGCTGGTTGTCAGCAAGGTCTCCTCCTCCTTCCTGCCCTCCACCCCTTTTTCCCCACAGAGTCCTGAATTATGCTTCCCTCTACATACAAATTCCTGCCCTTATCTTTCTGCAGCCCTGCTCCATCTCCCACTGTGCAAGAGTTTGCTGCTTGTAATCTTCACTTCTTGGCGATCCCTGCAGTTAAAACTCACACACCACGGGCATTTCACTAGCACAAAAGTCTCCTTTCTCCTCTAGTCTCCATTTCCAGTGTACCTCTGCTCCTCCTGGCTTGGCCCAAGAGGCACGTGGTGCTTATTTTACATTTCTGCAAAGCCTTGTTTTACTGCAGTCACCTAATGACAGAGTCCAGAGAGTGTTACTGAGCATTGCTCACACCTTGCACAGTTCTGAAGCTGTACCCACTGAAGCTGGAAACCTGGAATGTCCCTCTTGCTCAATAAAATATTGGTATTAGCGTCACGGTCCCCATGGAGCACACAACAGAGCATTTCATCACTTCACACAGAGCAGGAGGCAGGTAGGCATTGCTTCTCCTAAGCCTTTTAGTGTACAGGACACATCAAAGAGTGCTAAGCATTTCTGGCTAAAACGTATCCCTCCCACTGCCTCTGAAACTAGTTTTGGCTGTGGCAGAAACCAGGCAGCATGCATACTTTTATTTTTATATTACTAGGAATCTTTGAGGGATACTTGGAGTGTTCACAGAAACAGCAGAAACAATCAGAATGTCAGAGTCCTGCACATGCTAGTTGCTGTTGCACAATGTCTTCATATACCATGTTAAGGTAAAGAGAGAACAAAGCCTTTTTCCACATATTGCTTGCCTTTCAGAAGGACATGAAATTTATGAACAGACTGTCTGTCCCCAGTCTGAAGCTTCTACATTCCTTATTCCCCCTGAAGAGTGTTCATTCATACTGGATCTTCAGTAGGATCACTTACAGAAGACAGTGCTCCTCAATTCCGTGCACAGAGGAACAGCAAGACTGGACTTTCCCTCTTGGGTGAAAAAGGGTGAAATCAGAGGACCTGAAAAGAATACCCAGTGCTCAAAGAATGCAGTTGGCAAAGTCAAGAATCAGCAATATTACTAACATTTTCTTTTACTCCATATTTATTCCAATTCTATCGATACAGATCAAATGGGTATTTTTCTATTTTCACCTACTCCAAAGATGGAACTGCAATCACCTTTAAAAACAGCTTGAAAAGCTGCCTAATTCTGCTAAGATGCCTGCTGAAGCTTTGTTTAAGTTTAGTCTTTACAGAGGTTTCTTCCAAAAAGTTTCCAAGAGGTAACACTCTACCCTAACTGGATACTATTTCTTTATCTAGCACTGGTAATCAGATTTGCTTCTTTCTTCAACACTGTCAAAGGTCACCTGAGCAAACAGCCAGGTTTAGAGCAGCACTGGAAATGTTTTGTACCCACTGGACTCAAAAAATATTCACCACTTCTCTAATGCATGTTATCCAATACAATCAATCTCTCTGTAAAGAAGCATGTGTCATGTAAGAACAGCATAACTTATCTTGCAGAGCTGCCAAACCCACACTTGTTTCCATAAAGAAAATTCTTTAAGACAGGTTCATCTTCTCCACTGCTGTAGTTCCTTTAGCACCTTTTGTAAAATTGAGACTGGAGACCCTAATTCAGCGAACCAATTTGTCATATATTGAAGATCCACTAGAATCAAAATACTTCATTAAATCAGGGCCTTTGTGGTTAATGATATCTGCACCATTGAGATGAAAGCTGGACAAAAGAGTTATTTTTCAGATTCAGTCAAATGTTTGAACATAGTTCAACAAAAAGCAGCCACACAGAGCAAGATCTTACATTAAAAGTATTATCACTGGCCTGAAATCAAACCGACAACCTTTAAGTCAGACTTCAACCGATCTTCAGACATAAAGGAATACTTCTTCCTTCAATTCATGTACAACAATGAAAGACTAGTAGCCCAGAGATTTTACTTAGCCTGCTGGACAACACAACCGAGGTTAAGAAGTGACACAAGTGTGTCTTCATTTTGGTTGACTGAAGTTCAATAAACTTGTGTAGATACAACTGTCAAAGGCAGGGATGCTGTGAACAATTTCATGAAAGCAAAGCACTCAATGAGATGAAAGGCAGCTGCTAGCTTGCAGCCCCAGGACTGTACCTTACAAACAATGAATGGGGACAAAACTATTGATTAGTGCTTGGCATCCAGCTGGTTTGTCTGAACTTGGTAGATCTTGAGAATGACACTGAACAGAAAAAGGTAACCTTCTCCTCTTCTCCCGTGGCTTCCATCCAAATTATAATAAATGAAATTAACTGAATACTCAGAGGAAGCTTACAAATTTTGGGGGGCCTCAGAAGTACTTTTCAATTTAACCATATGAAATGTGTGTGATTTGATCCAGGCCACTTAAATTAGCTCAACAGCAGTCAGCTGGTGTAAAATAGTTTGCTAGGGAAAGAAATCTGCCCCAGGCTTTCAGCAGTCCTGTCCTTCCCCATACCTATATGTCCTTCCCCATATACAGAGTTGCTTTAAATAGCAGAATATAATCAGAAAGTCCATTAAAGCCAATATATTGAAATGGATTTGCCTGAACCTCTGCAATACCACATTTCCAAGCTATTCACTAGTTTCCATGAGGAGGCAGGTAAAACTGAAATTCAAAACAAAACGTTCTTGCTGGTTTGAATATTCAAAAGCCATTCTTGAGCATCTGCGCAGATGCTGGAAATGACAAGTGATTTTGCTTTGTTTTGAAGGGAAGGTGTTTCTATTAGGATTCAAAGACAGAGGGAGAATTGAAATCTCTGTAAATAAGTAGCCCATTTGGGCTATTAGTATTTAACCCACCTATTAACTAAGTACTATAGTACTTACTAAATACTCAGACCCAAACTGGGTTTGCTTCCCATTATTCCTCCAAGCCTCAAACTTGACCCCCCAGACATCAAGAAAAAAGAGGACTAACAGGAAATTATAAAACCTATTGTGAAAAAAAAAACCAACCCAAAACAAAGACAAACCCGACTAAACAAAAATCCAATAAGCCACAGAGCATCCAGCATCCTTTCCCATTGTAGCCAGGATGGTCATCAGCAATTTCAGCATTAGCCAGCTCCATATCTCCTGTATGAAAGATACAATGCTGTGAGCAACTAAACACCACATATGTGGATTTATCCCAGGAAGAAGGAAGAATGACAATTCAATGGAATAATACAAACTTGTCCAGACATTTAATAATAATCAGTTAGTGGAGTAAAAATAACTGCAAGTTATGGAGAATACTGTGTCTGGGGTTCATTTTCACTCTGCTACAAGCAATGCTGGGGCAATAAATTCCATTTTACATCCAGTAGTAAATACCACTGTTATTTACTATAATTTTAAACAGAAGTAAGCAACTGACACACAGTGATATGTGCCATCATCTGAACATAAATTCATAACAGCATTTAGTCTGCCATTTGCTATAGAAGGATATTTGCCAGTTGGATTGCATTTAATCAGTATTAACAGAATTAAAAGGAAACCTATTTTGAAACTGAGAGAAAATTGGGTGGGACATTAAAATAGTTCTCTCTCAGGCCTGAAATTTTGTGACTGCAGTCACATCTGATGTGCCTAAGGGTCCATCCCCATTTTTTTAACCTGTCAGTGGGAGACTTTGCTTCAAGGATAGTGGATCAGACAGGAACTGGAGTAAGCTTTGATTAAGTTATTTTGTTTTCCTTTAAAAGCTCAGCACATGGTCACACTGTGGATGGCAATATACACTTTTCCATCATTAACCCTGTGTGTTCCTTTTAGCCTTCACTTTTGAAGCTTTGTAATTCAAGAGCAATGCAAAAATGTAAAGGGAGATTTTCTCTCATCAGCCCAAGATTTGTTGACTTTCCATTAAAAACCAGATTGAAATTAGGCAAAAGATAAAATGCTTCAAAAGATTTTCAAGTGCTCTCTTAGAGTACTTTCAAACACTCTGGAAAAGCTAATAGATTCCTCTATGTCTAACAAAGTGCACAAGATATGAAAGAACACTATTCCTAACCCCTGAGAGAGGAACTGAACAAGAAACGTTCAGCCACAGGTAGATCATCCCCCTTTATTTGTTCTGATAATTCATGCTCTGGCTCTCCTGACAACCCAAACTTATGCACCGATAAACTCAAAGCTCTATATTATATACACACAAACAAGCAGTTTAATGCCAATAGAAAAAGCCCCCACAAACAAATCTCTTTTCTGCCCCCACAAACAAGTCTCAGTGATAAGAATGTTTGTGGCTGGATAAAGACTTTATTTAAATAAAAGACAACCAACAACCAGCTCCTCCCCTAGCCCCAACCAACCGCCTTTAAATCCACCAGAGACCATGTGAACTAGACAGTACAAGGACTCTAGAGCCCCTAGCCATTATCCAGCTCTGCAGCTGGTCTCCCACACTGGCTTAGGAGAGCTCCTTCATCTCCTTACACCTGTGTTTCTCCCTGTGTAAAAAGGAGCATTCACTTCCTTGGAAAAGTGTTACCTAGAAATGTGCACTGAACAAAGATATAGCTCCTTATTAGTGCTTGGAACAACAAAATGATGTCAACCCCAAAAGCACTGAAAACCGGTCTTCCTTGCCTGTGTGATTCACCCTATTATACATCAGTGATATGACATACTCAAAATTATGTGTTTTACCCATAAAACCTATTACATGGGTTTCACAGAATTCTTGCAAAAGGATTTCTTAAAACAATACTGCATTACGTGTTCAGATCCTTTCTGCAAAGTCCCCACACATGTCTATAAATATTTAATCCAACTGCAAAGCTGTCAAATGTTACCTATGCTTCCAAGAGTCCCTGTACTGTATTTGTTTCACAAGCCACATTTTGCTAAAAGGCAAGAATCCTTGAGAAAAGTTCCCCTGGGATGATACTCACATATGTCAAACTCTAGAAGGAATGGCGTTTCTTCTATTTATTGCCATGAGAAATTTCCTATACCATAGATTTTATATTTTGCATGTGTGTTTATGTATCTGACATATGCAATACCACATCATTACACTTACCCTTACATTACTCCAACATGTATATAAGGAAGGATTCAATTAATACCAGGGTCCAAAGCATAAAATCAGTTATTAGGCTACAGTAGTATACAGCTTAACTGACTTTATATAGCTTTATTGGCAGCAGTACATCTATATTTGTATAGTTCACATGCCACTTTCAATGCTCCAATATTTCAGCACAATTATGAATTAATGAGGTAGGTAGTCTCCATTACAGAGATAGCAGCAATCTGTAAAAGGGTATTAAGAAAAGGAGTAATTTATTGGCTTATGAAGGTTCCAAGTGAATAGTTGCATTAGCATGACAGCAGGAGGTCAAGAGACTCATTAGCCAGCAGTTATAGAATCATAGAATGGTTTGGGTTGGAAAGGACCTTAAGATCATCTAGTTCCAACCCCCTGCCATGGGCAGCAACACCTCACACTAGACCATGTCACCCAAGGCTCTGTCCAACCTGGCCCTGAACACTGCCAGGGATGGAGCATTTACCACTTCTTTGGCCAACCTGTGCAAGTGCCTCACCACCCTCACAATAAAGAACTTTTTCCTTATATCTAACCTGAACTTCCCCTGTTTAAGTTTAAACCCATTACCTCTTGTCCTATCATTACAATCCCTGATGGGGAGTCCTTGTCCCAGCATCCTTGTAGGCCCCCTTCAGATACTGGAAGGCTGCTCTGAGGTCTCCATGCAGCCTTCTCTCCAGACTGAACAGCCCGAATTTTCTCAGCTTGTCTTTGTATGGGAGGTGCTCCAGCCCCCTGGTCATCCTTGTGGCCTACTCTGGACTTGCTCCAACAGTTTGATGTCCTTCTTCTGTTGAGGACACTAGAAGTGCACACAGTATTCCAAGTGGGGTCTCCCAAGAGCAGAGGGGCAGGATCACCTCCTTCAACCTATAAGATACGAAACTCAGTATTTTCATAGTAACAGGATGTGTACGCAATATACGCTTTAGGAAAAGCAAGTCTTGGGGCTCCCATTTTATCATTAGCTTTACCTGTATTTCCCAACTAACTGAAGCCCATAGGTACCCATTGTGGGGGTGGCTCATTGCTGTGTGCCTACACAATGGCAAATCTGTTCCAAATATCCAGTTGTGTTTCATACACTGCTATGTTACAAAAATATCTTGTCCAGTAATGCTGTGGGAAGGAAACAGTGAAAACAACAGACATGGACATCTGCTGTCACCTTTCCCTGAGTAAATGAGCCTTACAACTACATCTCTTGCACTAGCAGAACACCATCTTTAAGCTGTCTGATGCAGCCGTCAGAGATGTGTCTCGTTAGTACCTGAGCTCATGTTTTCAGTTTGGACAACAAAGGAAGCATGCCCTGAGTTTGGAATTTCCACATGAAGACAAGGCAAAGAGAAGGCAGATGACTGATGAAAAGAGGAGAAAATAATGTAAGTGTGTGGGACTGTAGGAGAAATACAGCAGCACAGCAAAAAAATGCTTATTTTCATACTGAGGAGAAGGTGTTGAAAGCCTTCTCCTTGGCTAAAAATCTCAGGGCCTGATATGGTACAAAACTGAATAAATTAACAAAGATGAATGTGTTAGATTCTGATAAAACAAAGTGGCAGGGTTCCACTGATTCCAGCAGTACTCTGCTGTTTTATACCCGCTGAGATGGCTCTAGCTCATTTTAAGACCTTCATTTCCAGAGGTCAGAAATGAATGTCTACAGACAGTCTAAAGCTGCTTACTGCAATTCATCCACACAAGGGAAAAAGACTCAAATAACCTGACAGAAATACACAACTCTTGTATGAAACAGCAATGCCAACAGGGTGACCAGGTACCTTGTTTAAATTGGCTTAAGGTTTGGCTGGCATCTCTTGTGTCTCCCATCCCTCCTCCCTCTCTGAGCAGACGCCTGCATCTTTTGTCTATGAAACAAGGGATTCAAGTAAAGACATACAAGTGCTTTTATTTAAATCAGATTATGCAGAATGCAATAATTGCCTCTAAATGTGCTTCATGACTGATAGCAGCAAACACCTTAATTATTAATTGAATTTCTTGAAACTAACAGTATTAAAGCCCAATACATCATCTCTTATCACAACTGCAGCACTCCAAGACTTCAATATTATTTCTAATTAAAGACATGAGTACCTATATGAAAGGGAAAGAACACAAGCTCAGTTATTTTAACAGATTTCAGATGTTCCTTAAATTCTGCAAGAAGACGTCTCCCTCAAGCATTAGGTTATTTCTCATTAAGAAGAGATTTATTTTTCTAATGAGAAACATCAGATATTGTCTTCCCTTAGAAGTATTTTAGCCTAATTTTTATCTCACCTAAAAATGGCAATGCATAAAAATGAGAGTGAGAACAGATTCCTGCTCAAATTTGGAGTCCAGTGCTAAGCAGACCAACAAAGGTTTCATTCAGCTGATACCTGTATTATTCAGGCTTTTTATTAATCTCACTTTCTGATGCTCCTTCCCTTCAGTCATGTTATTTTCACGTAGCACATCATTACACTGTAGAGTTAATTGCCACAGGATGTTTGGAAGCCAAGAGTATATATGGGTCAACAAAAAGATTAACAGAAAACAGACTCATTGGGAAATACAGTCGGTCAAGAGTTCAAGGCCATCTCCAAGTCAAGGTCCTTAATCTGAAGCTCAATGGAAAAACCTGCATTTCCTTAAGCAAACTCTGGCTCCTTCCTCCTGCAGAAAGCTGCTACAAGGCAAAGTACTGTGCTACACAGCTCTGTGGTGTGATCCCACATGGAGGGGCCATGTTCCTCATCTCCAAAAAGACTCATACTGCTGGTTCCTGCCATCAATGTATAGGGCAGTAGACTCAGAAAGCAGAAGGGACAGATTCTGTGACTGCAGTGTATAAGGATGCTATGTAAATGAGCCAGTAGGAAAAATGTAACTAAAGGAAGTTAAATTTAAAAAAAAAGAAAAAAAAGGAGTGAGCTGCACAGTAACAGTAACAAAAGTTTAGTTCTTAGCTGAAATCCTAGTGAAAACCAGCTAAATACAATGGAATATGTCAGTCTAAAATAGCTAGTCACATGTCAGTGGAATGCAACATCCACTGACAACAATCCAGGTCTGGGCTAGTATCTTCTCTAAATAAAACCCCTGGGTATCTGCACAGAGCTTGCAAGCTGAATGCAGACTTGCCATGAAAAGCAGTGCTTCTCCACAGTGGCAAGTCTCTAAAATCTTACTCCGCTGCTTCCAACTCCTATGTTTTCGGAGGGGAATAAGTCTGTGTGCCATTTGTCTGAAGAGCAGAGGCAGCTGAGAGTGGCCTCAGTTGGTTCTGCTCCACATCTCCCAGGACCATGGCACAAAGAAGGACACTGTCCTGGGAACAGGAATTTTTGACAACAAACAGAAATGCCATAAATCTGGATTCTCATCTGTAGTGACTGGTGGGTCTGAAACAGCTGCTTCATCTTTGCCTGAAAATCTCACTCACACTGATAACACTGCACAACCAATGGTGTTTGAAGACTAAACAAAAATCTCTCTTTTATCAGGGAGCAGATGCTGGCCAAAAGCTTGAGAGCTTCAACCAGAAAAACAGCTGGCTTAGCATCCAAAGTTAGAAAACAGCCTCCATTTAAAGAATTTTTAATGAGCTGGTTAGGCTCTAGAAGCACACATGGCAAATCCTCCTCTCTTCTAATTCCATTACAAAAGAGAAATATTCATCCAAACTCATACACATAGCTTAGAAATGTAACAAACTTGACTAAATTAAGCCTATAAGGATAAGGAGCATTTCAGCCCCACTTCGCAACATGAGCTCAGAGATTGTCCCTCCACCTTCACTCATTCCTCTCGTAGGCCAAGAGTTCTGGAGTTCAGTGTTTGAAGAGCAATTTCATTGGTGCTCTTTAGAGCAATTCCAGCAAATCCCCAAATCAGTAATTAATCTTTAAGTCTGTAGAACTGTGTCTAATTATGCCAAAGCAGTTTTATGTATTATCCTGTATATTAGGATATTCATAAACCAAAACGGAAACAAGGAGGTTAGACTCACCATCATTTCATTAATACCCAGGTGACCACTTATGAATTTCAATTGGAAAACACTTCCAGTGTCTGCAGTTGTACATTTCCTTGAGTCTTCTTTAACAATTTATGTTAATTCTTTTAACGCGTGAAACATTAACAAATAATGCGTTAATCTTTTTAAAAACTGGCCTGTCCCTCTGCCCTTGCCCTGAAATCAGGGTAGACACAGTGAAAGTGGCCCTGGACTTCCCATCAAAATAAAACCAAAGGTGACCTGCAGAAGAGCTCAGGCTTCACATGCATCCAGTTGGCTCACATGTTTCTTTTAAATATTAATGGAGTGTGCATGAAGTTTGAGAAGTTCTGGCAGGCCTTGCTCACCCTATGTGTTAAGTGCTCACCTCTCTTAAAGGCTGGCCAAATAATCCCAAGGCACACACCACTTTTGCACTCAACTGCTGTCATCTGGAAGGCCGATAAAAGCCAGCATACTGAAGGGCTCCCATATATCAAACCCCCCTTTTCCCCTCAGTTTTTATTGATTGTTGCATCTGAAAGGAGTAAGTCGATTCCCAAGTTGAGGCTGCACATACATAAACATTTTAGCATGCCAAAAAGAGCCCCCTACAGGTACTAGTATCATGTGCTAATAGCTGTGTCCAGAGATGCCAAATACATCACTATCCTGCAAGCCACATATATGCTGTCCCTGTCCTACATGGCGACCGTATCCTGGCTGCTTTCCTGCTTCACATAAAATGCACACAAACTGAGAGTATCTCTGCATATATACATTGTATAGGTTTAAGTTTTTATCACATTATAATGGAAATTCAGCTCAGTGCTCAATTTGCCCTTATTTAAATGCTAATTTCAGTGAAGTGGTTTAACAAAGCAATTATGAAAACAAAAAGGCTCTAATCTTCCACTGACTGCGTAGGGAAAAACTCAGAACCTGGTAGATAGATTGACCCTATAAATGCAATATAAGCAATCTGTTTCATACTTAATGCATTTGGTTGATAAGTGATTCAGTTAAAGGTAACTGTTTAGCCTCCTTTCCTAAATACGCAACACCAAAGAATCAACAAAACACTAACACCTCATGCAAGCGTTAACAATTACACTTAGCAATCTCTCTTCTTTTCTGTACTTAACACTTGCTCATGTTTTCCTTCTTAATGTATGTTTATCCATTTTATTTAGAACCTCTGACTGTGAGATATAATCAGGTACTTCAGAAGGTGTTTTGCTGTAATTGTAGTTCATTAAATTGTAGTGCCACTATTTGAAATGGTTTTATGTTAATTCCACCTCCCCCCTCCACCAGAGTGGCAACTGAAACCAACAGTGCCTAGTGGCTGAGGATGCCTCCACCTACTAGCATGAAAATGCACTAGTTCTACCAGCTATTCAAAGCCTCTTCTGGCAGAAATTAAACATGAACATCCAACTTACAACACTACATTTCTCAGGGCAAGGGTAGCCAGAAATAAAAGAGAAGTGATGCAAGGGATTTTTAGGTCTGATACACATTTCTTGGCTAATCTACAGTGCCATTAGAATTTGCAACATCATTCTGCTCTTGAGAACAGGTAATATGTGACTGACAGAAATCTGTGAGATACTGTCAAATGCTCAGTCTTGTGCCTCTGAATCTGCGAAATTTTATGTAAGTTGAATACACAAAGGATTTCATGTCACTGTTAATTTATGAGTGCCAAATACCAAACTTTATTCTTTAAAGTTTCTTCATCTCAGTTCTCTTCTTCCAGAGACCTGTTACCTCTCTTTGAGAGATTTCTCACTGTCTTTTTATCAACTTTTCAACTCTTCCCAATGTTTTCCTGGCTTCTCCCATGCTCACCCTCAAGTGTGCTGCCCCAAGGTTGTACAGTCTGTAGGGATGGGATAACGACTGAGGAGAATAAAAAGAAGGCAGCTGCTCACTACAGACAAAATCCAAGGGCTGAAAGAGCCCTTGGATGCAATCAGTCAGTATCAGCATGGTTTCAACTCTGTCTAGTACTGAACAACAAAGCACCTTTTGGAAAACATCATTAGAGAAAAGTGATCAAGACAGAAGAGCAATGACAGCAGGAGCTCAGCCCAGCCTTCCAATGGCAATGCAGTATATGCATTGAGTCTATGTAAATACAAGTAAACAAACACAAAGTTTTTGGACAAGATTCACATAACGTAGGCAGGGAAGTGGCCCAAAAGGTCAGAGTTTTAAATTTCTGATCTCAGTACAGATCCATCCTTTGTAAGTTGTTCCACACTAAAAAGCACAAAATAAAAGTCACAATTGTGGATCTGAGAACACTTAGTTCTGATTTAACTCAAGAATCCATTTGTCTGATGTTGACATTCACAAATTTACAGCAATAGACTCATAGCCTTAAACTAAATTTTAACTTATTCAGCAAGGTCTTTTTCTTATATAGTTTTCATTAAAATAAGACTGCTATTTTTGTTTAGGGAAAATATGGCCGCTACAAACCAGCTCTCCCTCTGTGGAATTTCACAGATCAAAAGTTTCATTCAAAATATTGATCTTTTATAATCTTGCCCTTGATTTCAAGAGCAATGTCTAAACACAAACTGTAGGGAGTGAAGAGCTGAGGTAATACACAAACCCACCAAATCCCAGAATACAGTTCTGATGAAATCCACAAAACTTTAAATGAATCTGAATAAAACTTTGAGTTTGGTCTGAAATATATGAAAAACATATAGAATCATAGAATAGTTAGGGTTGGAAAGGACCTTAAGATCATCTAGTTCCAACACCCCTGCCATGGGCAGGGA
>WYDI02034558.1:25694-35757 GCA_009867235.2 Psittacus erithacus
GTGATCAGCTTTGCCATGTAAGAGAAACATGACCCATGCTTAAAGGTATCTGAAAGCTATTTAAAAAAAAAAAAAAAAAAAAAAAAAAAAAAAAAAAAAAAAAAGAAAAAAAAATAAAAAAAAGCTCATTGCAAAATGGGTTTTACAGCTTTCCTCTGTGGTAATGAATCATCTTTTCCCAAAATGTCACCAGTAGAAATCAAGCTCACAATTGCATATGTGCAATTGTGCTTAAGAATCTGTAGTTTATTTGACAGTAATGCTAAGATTCTGCATTTTTTTTTCAGTTTATTTACCGTTCCTGTGCCAGTGTTGAAGTTTTGGCTTGCTTAGCATTGCTAAGTATTTTCTTCTGTCTAGAAGGCTGTGAGTTGTTACAAAAATGAGATTTAAATATATAAAATAGATTGAATAATGATTCAGTATCTACTAACCAGGAATCACTTATCTCACTTTATGGTATGTACAGCTATCTAGTTATCAACTATGCTTAGGGGCATATAGTGTGGATGCATAGAATAAAACTAGTTTCTGTAGGAGTGAAGTTAAGGACATGTGTCTTTATTTTTTTTTCCTCAAAAGGGATAGATTTTAAATCTTACTAAAGATTAATATTCGCCAGGAAGGTTATTTTTTATTTCTTTCCTGAATCTTAATGGAAGCAAGCTGGTTTGCAACCTGTGATGCGTATGGAAAGATTGTTTTCTGTACATGCAATCACAAAAAAAAAACCCTGAATTTTATCATTAACTTTTTGCTTACATTTTTATCCCAGCACATAATTCCAATTTAATTTAAATAAATTAATTTCTTATTTAAATAATCTTTGTAAAAATTGAGTGAATGACAGTTATACGTTGCAGACTATCCAGTTGTTAGTTGTTTCTATATTAACTAAATTGCAAAATTGAATGATTGAATTAGGAATTGTTTACTATAGAATAAGGTCAATGTGCTTCTCTTAATCCCCCCCAAAATATGTCAAGAATTACGTTAGAAAATCATTCAGTAGCTTCACTGACTTGTAATTGCAGGGATAAAAGATTTACTTGAAGCTGGAAAATATATGTATTATTCATCAGCGTTCTATCTCTCCATCTGTGTTGAGATGTATTTGAGAGCTACCCTCATCGGGAGACCAAAATTAAAATTCATATGTTTACATTGATTTCTCTGTATTCCTTTTTTGTTTTTTAAGATGCAATACTGGATTAAGCATAGCATTTTTTTTTTTTTTTACTTTAAGATACTAAGAGCTGGTAACTCCCTAATGTGTATGTAATATTAGACAAATCTTGTAATTACAATATCATTTACTTTTTCTTAATTCTTTTGTTGTTCTGGTACCATGTATTTTTTACAACAGGTGATGAGATCATGAGATCAGACTGGAGGACTTCAAGTTGTTCTGTCATGTCTCCTCTTCCCCAGCTTTTTTTTTTTTTTTTTTCATTTTTAACTTTCACATAACAGGTGTGTCACTGTCTTTCCCTTTTTGTCTTTAACGTGCTTCTTACCACGATACCCTGATAATGGTTGTCACTTATTCCCATACCCTGTAGTCTGGACAGTGTGGCAATACCTATTTTATTAGGAGGACTCTGGAAGGCAAATAGTGTCTCTTTGTGATGCATATGTATGTATAGTCTAACCAAAAGCTTCAGTTACAATAACACTGGTGGCTTCATTCCAGGGCCATGGGAGGTCTAGCTGCAAGCCTGCCTTTTTGTAAAACCACAGAGAGGGTGGTGACCAAGGTGGTAGCTTTTTTGTCCTTTTTCTAGCATTCAGTAATGCCAGTTTTCAAACCAGCTTTGCAGCCCCTAATATTTGGCATCCTTGAGTTTTGTCATTTCCAGTGCAGCTTGGGTAATCTCTTTGAAGGAAGACCTAGGTCTGTGAGGCGAACACAAGTCCATTATGAATATTACACTGGCATGAAATGCAAATACATTTATTGTAGTAACCTTAAAAGGAAAAGTTTGAGGTTGTAAAACTGGAGATAGAGACAAAAACATAAATAAGAGGTTACAGACTTTAAATATAGCTGACTTTTGCTCTTAGGCCGCTCTGTCACTTGAGGGATAATTTTTAGACTATATTGCAGCCAGAAGTTAGACTGCCTCAAAGAGGACAAGTCCTGAAACAGCAAAACTGATTGCTTTTATTCTAATTAGACATAAGTGTCATCAGAATCTCTCCAAGCATATTTAATCTTTAAAGCTGTACCAAAAAATACCTTAGGTATATAAAATGTAATTGTTGCCATAGATTAGACTTAGAGATGTGTAGTAAGACAGGTGAAATGTTCTTGATTGTTTGCAAAGCTCATCAGATGAGCAGATCCTGTGGTGTTTTGACTTCTACCACTAGAATTTTCTGTCCTTCATATGAAATCAAATTGCTGAACCCATGACACTAACTTTTCATGTTGATCATTTTGACTGAAATTGTGACATATTTTCTGGCTTGATTACAGTTTACCAGTTCCATATCACTTAAGGTATTTAGTAAGGGTTTTTTTGTAAGAAGGCACATGAATTGCCGTTTCTTTGTCACTGAACTTATACTAACTTTATAGTACCTTGAGAACAGAGCAAAAAAATACACCAGGGCTGCAAAAGAACAAGCTTTGAACAGTTTAAAGGCTTTTGACAACAGCAATCTTTCCGTCTGTTTTTGTTTTTTTTTTGCTTGAGTGATTTATGAATCATAATATTTTTACAAAACAAAATATTTTTAATTTCAGCCTTAAAGAAAGTGGGTATATTTTATTCTGTGGCCATATTGGAAATGACATCTGTCCTTTATAAACCAGCAGACAGTAATTTCAATTGGGTTTCCTTAACAACAATTAATTACTCCTGTCTTGTATGCTGTAAGATCAGTATAAACAGATTTTGGTAATAAGGCTACTTTTATTTTTTTCTCTTTTCTGTCAGAGAAGCTAGACAGGCAGCACATATGTTAAATGAAAAAGAGTAGTTAAGAATACCTTCCTCTGTCTATGTATGATCTCCTTGAACTTCCAAAAATTATTTCTGTGGTTAAGCAGTTCCCACAGAAGTTGATTGTTGCCATAAGCTTTAAATGTCCTCTGCTGAACACGTATCTTTTAAGCAGAATTGGGTTGACAAAATATGTCAGTTTTGAAGAGGAGACATTAGAGTTCTTTTACTGTGGAACATTTAACAGTTAAGCCTGTAATAATAATTTCAAGTAGGAGGTAAATAATGCTCCCAAAAAGTCATCAGTAAAGGTTTCTCTGAAACTGAGAGTGGAGGTTGTTAATTTCCAGGCATTGAATGCTAATAACAGAAAGATAAGAATTTGACATAGCAAATAATTTAGTAACTTTACCTACAACTATTTTCTGAACTGAACATTTGCAGTTTTGCTTTCTCAAGCTTCCTTTACACGTTGCACACTTCTGCCAACCTTGGCAGGACTTCTGACTTCACCTCAAAAAGCTTTTCCATTTTCTCTACTAAAGATCAGGACAAATATAACAATTCTGAAGATTGCACCATGTAACTGCAAACACTGAAGTGCAACACTGCCGTTATTACACCTGAATTTGTGCAAACAGCAATCTTTCAGAGGTATTTTTGAGATTTGGAAGAAGGTGTATTTGTTCATAATCCTCTACTCTGACAATTCTTTGTTGGCTTCTGCCAACTCTGTTTCATGCTTTCTTTTATGTTTTTAAATCTGATCTTTTTTCTCAGTCATGCAAGAGTGCCTACTAATCAAGTTCACTGCTGCTGTAGTAGGTATAATTTTTCTGACAAGACTGGGTGGAAAGGGGGTTTACTATTAGCAAGTCTAATGTAGAACACAGTGGCAAAGTGAAGAGATTTGAGAAGTTTTGGAAGAAATAGTTGAGCAGCTTGTTTAGAGGACAGAGTGAGTGTAAAAATTTCTGATCCTTGTAAATGAAAACTGTGTGCTTTTTTAAAAGAATAGTTTGTCATACAGTAAAATTGTAACATAAGAAATAAGTAATTCCCCCTGAATACTAAATCTGTCCTGGCATTGTTTCAGTATTCTTCCTAGTTGCTCATAAAGTCTGCATGTCAGACAAGTAAATCCCAAATTCTTACTTCTTTCCACATGTTTTAACAACTATTGAATTATATTTTTATTTCATAGAATCATAGAGTGATTAAGGTTGGAAAGGATCTTAAGATCATCTAGTTTTTTGTTCTTTTCAGGGTTGACTGTGTGGTGGAGTCTTGAAAGCCTTACATCCTGTTATTATTCTTTTTCCAGCTCCTTGTAAATACTGAATTTCAGAACAATAAAAGGTTATTGTCTATGTATTTTGTTTTTAATCTGTTGGGAAGGAAATACACCAGTAACAATATTTTGCATGAGCCAATTATTATACTACGACTACGCAGGAGGTCAAGCTATTAAATGTTAATCAGTTATTGTTCAGTGCAGTTATTGTGAGGAGACACACTGCTTTTGTCATGAAAACTCATTTTTTAGCCTAGTTATAAGCTAAAAAAAGTCACATGGACAGTTAGCCTAATTTCTGACCTGAAAATGGCATAAAATGAGGGAAAAATGCAATAATTTGACGAGTTGTTCAACAGCAGTAACAACAACGTTACCTTTTTGAGTCTTGTTGAATGAGGATTTATGCCCTCAGTAGAGAGACAAGTAAAAAATCTGTATCTATTTTATGGAACACTGTACAAAAGAAAATAACTCCAGTAACCATAGTATATATTGCTTTCATGTCCTACTGATGATTCCAGTAATATTAATAGCTCCTTTTAAAATTTTATTTTTAATGACAGACTAGAAAATGTATTTAGAAAGAAAAGTCTGTAGCCAGACAGTGGCCTATTTAGTAATTAAGAAAAAAAAAAAAAAAAAAAAAAGGGAAAATGCTACACTGCAGACTTAATGGATTCTTTCCAGAGAGAAAATCTGCATATGCAAATTCTGGTAGTCAGCAATAACACATTGCTAAATTTTCAAAGTTCTGCTAAGGAAAGCTTTTGTAAAATGCCATACCTAGACCACACAGAGGCAATAAAACAGTAATATGGAATCTATTCCACTCTGCAGAAAAAAGAAAAAAAAAGAAGTGCTCCTGATCCTAGATGATATTAGTGTTTACCAAATATTCCTCATATCTTTTTTTTTTTCCAGGGCTTTCTTAGAGTATCTGCTTTACTAGAGTGTTAAAGAAATAGATAAATCAAGCCAGTAGTGCATTAAGCAACAATGCCAGAAGGCCAAAATAAAAAATAAAAATAACCCCAACCACTATAATATTATAGGTATATTTCATTATAGTGGGCTTAGTATAACTTCGAAGTATTTACGGTGTCTGTGTGAACATTATATTCCAGTTATTAATTGATTTACTTTGCCCTTACCTTTACAATTGCTTTCTGGATGCAAGTTTATTTGAAGCGTACTTCTTATGTAGGAGTTTATAGCAATTAAGTCTGCAAGCTGGTTACTTTGTACTGCATGTTAATATCTAGTCCGTTCCAAGATCAGATTCGCTTACTAAGCTAGTCAGTGAACTTCAGCAATAGCTCAATTATTTGCATTCCACTCCACTTACCTTGAAAGCATAGTTGGGATATGATTGGAATAAATACTCAGTTTCTAAATTTAGACATATTCAGTGTAAAGATAATGTTTAAACCAGGAAAAAATAATGTTATACACATGCAGTTAATTTTCTGTGCAGTCCTGGAAGCATACCATGTAATACTGTTTCTGTATTTTTAAAAATACAGTTGTTTTTTTTTTTGTAATTTGTCAACTTAAAATAATATTTTAATTTATTTTCTCTTCAATCTCACTTTATGTATAAACTGTAAATTAATATCTTCTTATTTTCCACAAGAAAGCAAGTGGGATTCTAGTGTTCCTTATGTAAGGTATATGCCAGTGTGAGAAAATTAAATTATTACATGTTGCTGTCATATTCTGCTACTGTGCACAGCTGCTACTTTTGTGTTCATATTTAAAGTTTGTCCTCTTGTGTGTGTGTTAGCTTAGAATTTCTTTTCCAGTCAGCTTCCTTTATCTTTGTCTAGCCTTAAGTTTAAGGTGGGTAAGATCTGAGGGACACAGACTTGGAAGAGACATAACAGAACAAGAAAAGGTTAAGAGACAAGTTGTAAATCAGTGAACAGATTTCAAGAAATAGTTTGGGATTGTAAAGGAATGAAAAGAAATGTGCAAAAATCAAATTAACTAAAAAGAAACAGGGAAAGGAAGAAAACTGTGGCTACACAAAATGTATCAATAACAGTTTACAGTCTGAAGCAGAGAAATTAAATCCAGCCTCATATGAGTAGAGCCATTAAGTTAAGATCAAGAAGCCTAAAAATGAGAAGGTGGAATTCGTTGAGTTGCTAATTTTTGAATCCTTTTTAAATTTATTTATTCTCCATTCTTTTCTGTCTTTTCTTGTTTAGGTTTGGGTTTGGTTTTGTTTTTTTTCATGCTATTGTTGAAATATATCAATATAATCACACATAAATAATCTAGTAACCAGTTTTATTCATGCATCTTAGAACAGGTAAAATCCTTCAGAACAGATTTTTATTCATTAAAAATAAAGTACTTCATCATTGCAGTGTAAACCTTTATCCTGGTATTTAATCACTGGGTGAGGCAGAAATTTTTCAAAGCTGTCTATCTGGAGTTTGTTGATGGCTTTTTTCTAGGGCCAGCTTTTGAAAGCTATCAAACATGCACAGTTGAAACTGATTCGTCATACATTCTGAAGAATTATGTTTGCAATTATCAGACCTGGAAACCCCAAAGCAATTTACTCAGAAATATAGACCAAACTGTTCCTTTAAATACATTTAGTAATATTATAAAATACTGTATTTATTTAAATTTTCAAAAGTCTGCAAGGTTGAAAGTACTGTTTATTGTGATTCTATGATTATATAGTAATCCTGGGAATACTCTCTTTTGCTTGTGGTAAAAGTCTGTAGCAAGAGGCTGGTCAGTTGTGAGCTATTCTTTGAAGATTTATGTTTTAATAAACTTCCCGATCAACAGTTTGTACCCTGACAGTAGGAAATCAGTGACTCTGAGTTAGCTGTGTCAAGCGCAGTACATTTCTTGACAATCTGTTGCAAGTAATTTTATTTCAGTCCAGCATCGCCTTAACTTGACCTGGTGCACTTTCATAGTCAGAAGATGTTATTTTGGATTTATTCGGTATCTTGATAGCACTAGTGGTTCCATCTCTTGAGAAGGGAAAGTGAGTCACTGAGGAAACATTTATGATACCTAGCAATATATTTTAGAGATACTATAGCCAGTTTCATCAAAAGATATGGAATGGAGCACTCGCTGCTCAAGTCTTGCATTACTTGGTCTTAATATGAATTCCAATACTTCAATTAATAGTGGTGACTGGAGAAATATTTCTCCTCATAATTTTCTTTTTGAAAAGTTAAAGATCATTTGTTGTCATCAGTTGTATGAAGAGCTACTGAGAAGCCAGACAGTTTTGCTTTCTGAACATAACAGTAAGGCCATTATGGAAGGACATTAAAATAAGAGACACCTGGTGTTCAGCTCCTCTTACACCGCAGGTTCTGTTTGGAGGTTGATAACTTAATAGGCCAGGACTGTGGCCCTGTTTAAGACACAGCCTGCAAAAAGTCTTTGGTCTGATACTACTAGCAATGGCAATACTATTTTTACTAGGCTGCAAGATGCAAAAATACTTATTTGGGGTTTCAAAGGAAGTAAAAATTATGTTCTACTTCATTTGTGTCTTCTGTGAATGCAAAGGTTTGTAGCATAAAAGGTCAAATTTGAAAGTACTGCCTGGGCAAGTGGCATGGGCAGTTCTGTCAGAAGTGGAACTGAGATGAGAAAAGTGAACATTTGCTCCAAAATGGACACCTTATAAGGATGGCATTCTGCTGAGGGGGTATGTGGGGGGTTGGAACTAGATGATTGTAAGGTTCTCTCCAACCCTAGCTATTCTATGATTCTATGATTTTATGTACTGCAGACACCGAAGGTGTTACAGTCCACAACATGAGGTTGCAGTCAGCCATAAACAACAGCAGATTCTGACACTGTATTGCTGTACAGAAGTGTGGTCATACACTGTTGTTTTTTAAGATACTTTGTTATCTTTCAATATTGTGGGTGTTTGTTTTTTTTTTTTTCTGGTTATGAGCATCATAGACATCCAACCAAGGTACTAATCGCCTCTTCTATGAACATATCTAAGGCCTTCAAAGAACAAGAAGGCAGCTTAGCAGCCATCCTTGTTTTATGAACATGGACTTTACAGAGTGTACAAGGGTGACAGTGTGAGGTTTGGATTGAGGGAAACATGTGGCTGCCTGGAGGAGGTCAGTAGAGCCAGATGTGAAATAGGCTGTGTATTACATTCTAATCCATTCCTAGGTTTTACTCAAAAGCCGTTATTTTGTTCACTCCAGAGAAAATTCCTCAGCATAGTATGTTTCTGGTTATGGCATTAGGTTTCTGATATCAACCAGGAGACAGAGCAAGAAGGTGCATAGGGCCTTAATCTACTACTTCAGTGGTTTAACTTCTGGCTTGTGATTTAACTTCTGACTATCTTTGCAGTTACTGAATACATTAATTATCTAAAACAAGAGTTGAGCAGCTGGAGAATCATTCATAAATTGTACTGTGGATGTCCAGTTGACAAAGAAACTACTTTAATATTACCAGGATGTATACTATACACATTTCTAAAAAAAAACCTTTTTAAAATGAGAGTCCTTGTAAATGTGTTACTAACGTGTCATTGTTAAGCAGCTCTGCAGGATGTGACAGTGAACGTCATTTCAGAGTAAACACCACTGATCGCTGTGAAAGAAAGAGAAAAAGGTTTATCTATGAAAGTTTAGTCACTACAACTTGCATGCAGTATAAAATTCTAAGTAGATGCCTGTCATTAATAAGTAATTAATAACATTATAATTTAAAGGACAATATTAAACAGAACCAATTAGTACTGAAATGTCTACCCTCTTATCTTAATATATAGTTCTCTGCTATCTGACATTTAAAGTTTCTGTAGCTTTACTCTCAAGTATAATACATTATGACCATTCTCATTAAAACTAGCTTTTCTTATAGCACTTACAATGTTGGACTCCTACGGATAATATAATGAGGGTAGCATGCATTTTGATTGAGTTACCACTAGGGAGAAATTTAATTTAATTAAACTGGTCTTCATTAAAGTATTACACTGAAGTAAAGTAATTATAAAGGCATGTACAGTATTAGAGAAGTCCTGCTGTTCAAAAGACAGAGAAGGCTCATTTTAGAATGATCATAATTTTAGAAAAAGCTTTGTTCCAGTAATTATCTCAAGACTTCCAAAGCATTCATACCTTGTAAAATCTGATGATACATATATGCCAGTTAAAGCTTGTGCTATTATATCTACTTGTAATTTCTGCCTTTGGAAATAAACTGCTGTAGCCCTATTCTGTTTTGTATGAACATCTACAAAAGATGACATAAATACATGGATGGTGAATATATTTACATTAAAAAAAATAGATAAAATCACAAGGAAATCTCAGATTGTTGGAGGTGAATTGATTTAGCCTTTGAAAATATACTGCAATACAAGTTCTCATAGGACACATTTTCTCTTACACTTTCATTTTCTGTAAGTACAGCTCCCCTATGCAGTTGTCACCCAGCTAATGCATGCTCAAAATGCAAAGACAGCACATCTGTTTCAAGAAGTTCATTAGGCGGTTAGGGCAATTTTCAGATAATGTACGATAACATTCTTGCTATTTCTTTCTTTCTTTTCTTTTTCTTTTCCCTCCACCCTATTCACCACTGCTGCTTTTTGTTTCAGGGTGAATTTTCCCACTGGCTTGGTTTACTTTGTTTTGGCATTGTGGCTGTCAGTTTTGTTGTTGTCCTGGGTTCAGCAGTAGCAGTCATTTTTCTCCTTAGTAGCTGGTGCTGTGCTGTGTTTTTGATTTTGGTCTGGGAACAGCGGTGATAACACCAGTGTTTGTAGCTACTGCTTAGAATGTTTAGA
>WYDI02034559.1:2411-25093 GCA_009867235.2 Psittacus erithacus
CAGTATCCACCCCTTATTCCATACCATTCATGTCATGCTCAGGTCCCACATTTTCAATATACCATCACTCTTATATACATATAGTGCATGGACCAATCCCTATACAAGCCTACCAGAATGACTGTCCCTGTCTAGATTCCCCCTCTTTCTCCACTAAAAGAATCTGGAAATATTCTGTTTCAGTTGGTGACATTATATCAGTCTAAGAGGGGTTTATTACATCAAAAAGTCATATGATTTAAGAAAAGTCATTAATGAGAGAAAATAACATGTTATATGGAACACGTTATCTGCATGTATCTCAAACACAGCATATGTATAAATTGCGCAGATAAAAGTCTTTGTAAAATTGGTATTTTGATACTTCGTGCTTCCCGTGATCAAAGGTTAAATTTTTATAATTTTTATTCTACATAGAAGAAATGTATACTTACTTATGCATGTTCAAATGCTGTTTGTCTTAAGTATTTGCATGGGCTAAACAGCCTTAACATCTCAGTAGTTTGCAATTTTTAATAGCAATCCTGAGATTGTAAGGATAAGAAAGAATTTTCATAACCTAGTTTTATGTAGGAGAATGGATTCTTCTCCAAAATAACTTACTTTATTTTCAGCCAGGAAATTGACCTCTTCTGAAGCCCAGGCCAACATGCTAGTTTAGATGAGGTAATGTTGGTTTCACAGAGAAGTAATGAGGCACCGGGTGTGTGAATTGTTCTGAAGACGCACCAGGGCTACATACGGTAGAAAGGTCATAAACTCACATTAGCTAAAGGTACAGCTTGTTTTCTGTCAAGTTTGATTTTGTGACTATGTTAAGAGAGACACTGAAAAAAAAAATAGAATAGATAAATTAAATTTCCAAGAAATCCCTGTTAGCAGAACAAGGAAAAAAAAAAAGCAAAACCAATAATGGATCACTACTAAAAATTTATTAGGTCCTTTTACTTGTTTGTGTTGAATTACTGTGACTACTTACTGGACTCCATCAGACTACTATAACATCATTCATTCCAGTGCTTTATATGACTCTATAACAGTAATTCAAATGTATACCTCAAAATTAATCTCCTTCTCTTCTGCCAAACAATAAATTGTTTATGCCTGTAGAAAGCACAGTCTCACTTCTCTTGTTTTCTTATATTTTTTTCTTTCAATATAACCTAAACATATCCAGAAGAGCTCAGCTGTAAAAATAAAAAAAAAAAACAAACCAAAAAGCCCAAAAAACCCAGCCTATGTATTGAAGCATATGTAGTTTGTTCAGTGAAGAAACAGGCTTGTATGAGATGATGCAGCAAGATGTGCTTGACTGCAGAGCAAAGCTCTTGTCTCTCAAGTTTTACCTTCCTGCCCTATGAGAATTTTTTAATATTATTTCTCAACAGAAGATCACCATCAAATGAAGTGCTAAAGCAGCATTAGCAAGAAGTGAAGGTAGGATCTACAACTGTATGACTAGCTGTGCAAGCTTAATTCATAATATGTGCTGTTTCCTGTGCTTGGTCACTTGAGGTTTGTAGTAAAATAATTTTGATTTGGTCCCACCCTACTTACATTACTTTGAATGTTCAGTCATACATACTTACTGGCAACAAATTTTTGACAATAAATTTTATATTAATATCGTATGGTGTTTATAAAGAAGAATCTTACTTTTGCAATCATTAGTAGCCCTTGAAGAAGACTATCAGAAAGCAAGTGCACCTTCAGGTGTGAATGTTAAGTAGCAGCCATCCATGTATTTATGTGATTTTTTACCCTGTTGTATAGTTTGAATATCCACAGTGAGCACTGATGTAAATATGATCTTGGTGGTTTCTCTAAAGACCAACAAGGGCAGATGTGCTCCACCTATAGAAGTTTCAAGTCCTAAATTTCCTGACCAGGTAATTGACACCTAAATTTATTGCAAAGTGGGAAAAGCAGCTGCTTCCCTGTTGTCTGGTCTCATAAGCAGTGACATGATGTTTTGCAGAAACATGGTTTGTGTGTTTCAGCTCTGGCCTGGCCTGATGCTGGAAGACCTACAGCAGCAGCTGAGTGTGATGTTTCAGAACAGCAACTGATAAGGTGGGGCAGGAAGATTTTATTGTTGCGTGTATCCCAGGGTGAAATTAAAGCACAGAAAATTCCTACTGCTTTTTATGAACACTCTGGAGTGTCATTTATGCAAATCACTTCTAAATTTGATAGGATATTTGTGTGCTCTGGGTGCTTAACTATTTTTGAAGAGCAATATTTTAATGCTAGTTTATTGTCTGTTCAGTAACCTGCCAGATCCTTATCCAATCTTTATGGAGACACCACCACCACAAAAAGAAAGTATAAGGTGGAAAAGAAATTCTGATTTGATTTATTTATTTTTTTTTTTATTTTAGTTGTAGGCGTATGGGAAATTGTTTGTTAATCTTTGCTACTGTCTGCATTGTTGGTTATTTGCAGTGCCTTAGAAATCATTAAAAAATCAATTTCTCTGACAAATCTTCAGCTGATGAGCTAAATAGCTTTGACATTGTACTTCACATTTTTGCTGTGATAAAAATAATATTTTTTTCATTTAGTCCATATGCAATTCAACTCCATATAAACCTTTAACTTTCTCTAAAATAATATTTATCTTATGATTACATTGATTTGAAGAACTACAATTTCACACAACAATTCTGAATAATTCATTTATAAAGCATGATACCTGTTTAATGCAAAGCCTAATCCTGTGAACATTTCTAAAATCAGTATATAAAGCTGTGAAGGGTCACATGATAGTATTCAGAGTACTATATGCTGTGCTGGGCAGCAAGTATATTCAGGCTTCTTGAATCTTTTCTCTGTAACATGAGAAAAATAGACCATTTATCTAAAAATGCAAATACCTTTAATTCCTCTGGAGTGCAACTTCACATTAACAATTGCTTTTTTCTCCTGTTACACACAGTGTTCCTACATAATTGTATAATCACTCCACAAAAACAAGTGCTTGTGATTTAGATATCTCTACCCTCTGGAAGTTCCAGGACCAAACAAGGAAATGCTTTTTTAAACTTGTATATTTCAGTGATGTGTGAATATCAGCATAACCAGGTTGGATAGAGCCTTGGGTGACATGGTCTAGTATGAGGCGTCCCTGCCCATAATGGGGGGGAGGTGTGGGGGTGTGGTGGTGTTGGTTTGAACTGGGTGATGTTAAGGTCCTTTCCAACCTAACCATTCTATGATTCTATGATTCTGTGGCTAAGTATATGTTCTCAAATACTTGGCTGCAATATGAATGTATTGTGACAGATACTAGACTACCTTTGAAATAATTTTCTTTCCTTAGTCCTGATTTTCCAGAAGTCAACAGTCTTGTTCACGTTCTCATCCTAACTTGGTTCATGGTAGCAGAACCAGTAGGTTGATTTTAGATATTGCTAGAAAGTGTCATCTTACTGACTTTAAGTTCACTAGTTAAGGTTTTAGTCGTTATCAGTTTTAATCCTGCAAGATGCTCTTGTGTGATGATTGTCTTGGTTTAAGTACCTAAGATCCATCATTTCACCCCCATGTTTTAACGGATTTAGAAATGAGCAGCCAGCAATATGCATAAGATATGTCTTGCGTTCAGTTCCTTATCAGAGTAATGTCTTGCAGGACTAATACCTGTCTTTAATATAATATTCATTAAGTGAGATATACTTTAAAAGATTATTAGAATCTTTCTTAAAGGAATAACCTAAACTCTTGAAAGCTGATGGTTGCTAAGTGCTTACAAAAAGAGAGAGCCTGCTCTGGTTGTTTCTAAGTTATAGGTAGACCTTTAAATTATTTAAAATTGAGAAATCTCAGCTATTAAGACAACAGTGGGTGTGGGGGGGAATCAGAACAAAACTGAATACTTTCAAAACAATTTTTAAATCTACACTGCTTTTTACAACTTTTGGGAATATTTTTAAGATTGAATTTGTAGTTAAGTGTTTGTGTTTTTAATGAGTACTTTCGGGAAAACAATGTGAAAGTATAAATTTTTTCAGTGTTAATTTCAATCTTCAGTTTTGCCAGCAACAAAAGGAGTCCAGAGGAGTCCAGAGATGGTCCCAGCGCTAATCTAGAACTGTACCTCACTTGATGTCTTTGAGATACATATTTATGTAATAATTTTTCAGAGGTTCTTTGTATTACTCATTGCTTAAGTGCCACATCTATGCCTTTTAAATACCTCCAGGGGTTGCGACTCAACCACTTCCCTGGAAAGCCTGTTCCAGTGCTTGACAACACTTTCTGTGAAGTAATTTTCCATAATATCCAATCTGAACATCCCCTGACACAACTTCAGGCCATTTTCTCTCATCCTATCTTGTACTGCCTATGGGAAGGGTATGAAACCCACCTCACTACAACCTCCTTTCAGGTAGCTGTAGAGAGTGATGAGAACACTCCTCAGCCTCCTTTTCTCCAGACTAAACACCCCCAGGTCCCTCAGCCGTTCCCCATTGCACTCGTGCTCCAGACCCTTCACCAGCTCCATTGCCTTTCTCTGGACCTGCTCCAGCACCTCAATGTCTCTCTTGTAGTGAGGAGCCCAGAACTGAACACAGGATTCAAGGTGCAGCCTCACCAGTGCCCAGTACAAGGGGATGATCACTGCCCTGGCCCTGCTGACCACACTACTGCTGATACAGGCCAGGATGCTGTTGGCCTTCTTGTCTGCCTGGACACAAGCTGCTCATGTTCAGCTCTGTCAGCCAGCACCCCCAAATCCTTTGTGGTGGTTTTCTAGCCACTCTGCCCCAAGTCTGTAGCATTGCATGGGGTTGTTGTGGCCCAGATGCAGGACCTGGCACTTTGCCTTGCTGAACCTCATATAAATGGCCTTGGCCCATTGATCCAGCCTGTCCAGATCCCTCTTCAGAGCTTTCCTACCCTCCAGCAGATCAACACTCTTGCCCAACTTGGTGTCATCTGTATAGTTGGTACTAGACAGGGAGGAGAGGCATTTTGCTAATGGATTTAGTAAATATTTGCTGGCAGCAAGAGAGTGGTAAGTTCCATTTCTGATTCTGAACTTGAAAACAAATGAATATATATTTGGAAGACCAGGGATTATTTCCTGTCCAAAAGACACTTTAGCCAATATGGGGTTTTTTTTCTTAGAATCTTGGATATTCTGGAAATTCTAAGAAAACATTACTGCTACTGGATACAAGAGAAATACGTTTTGTTTTGTCTAACTCCTTAAAAAAAAAATAAAAATGAGCTGTTTTGTCCATCTGCTAAAATTCAGCCTAAGGCAGATTGCTGGCACAAGAAAAATAAAAAATTCAAAATCTGTGGGTTTGTGCAGCTGACAAAATTTTTGTCCCCTTTTTTCCAGGAATACAAATGGATTTCACTCTTGGATGATTTTATTAAAAGAAGGTGTTAGTCCAGGCCTCAGCGTGATTGTGTTATCACTGTTGTCTGATAAAATGCTAGCAGCATATTCTCTGGTGAGAGAAAAAGAAAGAAGGAGCATGGTAACACTGCTGAATTGGACCTTCACTTTTATTTGCTGGGCCACCTGCCATTTCAGATCTATATAAGCAACATGCCTGCCCTGCAGCCAACAGAACCATTCAGATATAGTTAAGCTATCTGCACAGTTGAGATTGCTTATATGGAGCTTTCTGGTAGCAAAAGCGTGGAACGCTATATGTGAGTCAAGGTATTCAGGTGAGAAATGAATGGGAGTTGTTTAGGTGATGCACTAACATTTTTAGATCTATTCCATTGCCCCTGCTATGTCTTTTGCAGTGGTTTTGTGCATCCGTGTACTGAACTGTAGGCATATTTGAAAAGAAGGTGGTATTATACTTCAGAGGAAATTAAAGTTATAATGATTAAGTTATAATTTAATAATGTTCCAGATGTATTTAGTTAAAAATGTTTTATATTTCCTGCATTCTGTCTTCAAGTATACAAGTACTAGGAGCTTTCCTGTATTTGTATCATATACCACAATTACCTGAGCTGCTCAAGCAGAAAAGGTAATGTTTTTTTTACAGTGATCGTGCATGTTTTTCAAGTGTCTCTGTTTCTAAGTCACTGAACAGTTTGCCCTTATACTAATCAACTCTGATTAGAGAGCTACTTTTTCATTAACAGAGAGACAGATTGTCTTTTCCTCAGCACTGCTGCCCACTCCAAGCAGATGACTAAAGAACCATGGAGAGCATATGCTCAGCTATGCCAGTGAATGCTACACAAGCACTTTTTCTACTGTTGTGAAATGTGGCTGTTACCGTCTCTCCATTTTTTTCTGTACACTCAAAGGCTTATTCAATTGCTAATGCTTTTTGACTCATGGAATATCTTTGCCTACCACATGGAAACAGGAGGAGGAAAAACATGGATCACACACTTCTAGAAGGAGACTGTTAAAGAGAATGCAAATAGCAATGGTAGATTCTAGCAATGCCCATAGGACTGTGGGAAAAGTATTTCACAGGGAAGAAACATTAATTAAAATTATCTTCTGACTTTTAGAGTTCAGATGTTAAATACACAGCTTGAATTTTAACCTACAGAAGCAATCCAACAGGTCGGAGCTTCTAGTGTTAATCATACTAAAGTATTTCATACAGTGTTGTCTTTAAAATAGTGCATCTTTTAAAATGTATGTCCATTCATTCTGCATGAAGAGACTTGGATACTTGCACTTACAGTGAGTCATCTATGCAGCTTTTGTTTTGAAATATGATACTGGTTTGAGACTACATATATAGAAATGCTGAGTGAAGAGCTAGTGTCTCAGAAAACAGTAGGAATTTATTATTTTAACTTTTAAATATGGGTAAATTGACTTGGTAATCCTTAAGGCTGAATATTATTAATACAGAAGTCATGCAGGTTATGCTGAGAAAGCACCAAGTGTTGACATTGCACTGTATTACCTGTGGGATCAAATAATCAGTGGAAGCAAGGTTAACTGTATAAAAGCAGGTCTGGCTGTCATCTAATGAAGAAAAATAACCTGGGAACACTTTTAACCATCTCTAAGAATTCTGTCATGATAGACATTCACACATTTCTGCTCTTTAAGTGAGATTCCACTAGTTTCAGCTCTGTAGGATAGACAATGTCTAGATTCTACATTTGTGCTAATCTTTCCTAAACCAGTCTGTGTGGTTCCCTGAACCTGACTGTCCAATGGAGCAAACACATTGGACAGTAAATCACCCTTGTGGGTGTGCTCAGCACTGATTAACTGTTTGACCACTGGCCTGTTTGGTAGTGATTTTTACACTGTAAATGTTCTTCAGCTTTTATCATACGATGCCTTGATCTGTGGTCATTGAGATAAAAAGTGATTTTTTTGTGAAACTCTGAAAGAGGAAGCAGTCATGCAGGTCACCTCACTTCCAGTCATAAATCAAACAAAGTGTTCTGTGACATAAATAAAAAAAAACCTCATATTGCACAAGATTATTTATCTTGCTTATACAAGATAATCAATTCAAGCCTCAGAGGGAGGTCACTGTCTGTGGTCGTCCTTTTAAAGATATTATACTGGCGTCTAGCAGGAACATGTAATGCTGCAGATCTTGGAGAATTATTTCTGTAACTTTTAGAAGTAACCAATAAAGCCCATTTTAGCCATGTTATTTTAAACCAAATTTTTTACAACTTAATAAATTATTGAAGCCTAATCTGACTTCACTGATAAGCAGTTTCCTGCATTCTGTAGGTGATTATCACATACTTAATTTTATCTACCTTTAGTAATTTACTCTGTAATTCAACAGAATTATTAAGCTTATATAGTCTTCCTGATTTCACAGAGAGCATGCACATGCTTATGTTTTCATATGCACCTCATATCTAGGGGAACTGAGATCTGAATATTAATCTTACAGTATTGTACCCATCCAGATATATTTTGGGTTTGGATTAGGCTTCTGAGTACACTTGGGCATGTTTTTCCTCACAGAATTAATCTTAGAAATATTATACAAAAAAGGTGGCAGTTTAGCAATTTCTGTTCAGAAAAGGAAAGAAAACCAAACCAAAGCATTTTTCAGGAATCCTTTTTCAATAAATCAGGACCTAGTGAAATCTAAGCAGGATATCTGATGCCAGTCAGTCCTTTCTAACTGCTCAGAAGATTCATGTAGTCTTCTATGTTCCCCAAACTCTTTTTTCCTAAAGACTCAAAGATGTGGTGATGAGTGGAAAAATTCGTACTCTCTATAGAACTACTTTCTAGTACAAGACATCCAGTTTTCTGAATTTAATCTCAGTGTAATTTTCAGGTTAATATGTAATCCTTCATGTGCTCATCAAAGTGATCATCTTTGTATACCCTGATACTCATTGCATGGACACATCTTCAGTCTTCTGGTTTTATATTCTTTCCAAACTTATCTTCAAAATGTGCTAAATTGCAATTTTAATATAAATTAAAATTCCAGCCAGTTTTTAAGAGGGCTGATAGAAATATTTGAAAAAGAAGAGTGCACATTCCCTCCCAGCTAATCTGGGTTGTCTGCAGAGTTCACATACATGTCCTAGATCACGTAACCTTATCAGAGGCAGCTAATAAGCTGCCAAAGCCATTGATAACAATTCATGAATGCAGTGTTGAGATTTTAAGTTTTCACTTTCCTCAACTAACTCTGCACAACCCACTGACTAATCTAAAAGTTGCATATGATTACGTACTGTAAAGTGCGATTTTATATTCTGTTAAGTGGGGTGTTGGTTGATGAGGATCTCAACATGACCTATCATTGTGCCTTTACCACCCAGACAGCCAGCTGCATGCTGGGCTGCATCAAAAGGAGTGTGACCAGCAGGTCGAGGGAAGTGAGCCTGCCCCTCTACTCTGCTCTTGTGAGACCCCACCTGTAGTACTGAGCTCAGCTCTGGGACTCCCAGCATAAGAAGGATGTGGACCTGTAGGAATCCTGAGGAGGGCCACAAAAATTATTAGAGGGCTGGAGCTCCTCTGCTTGGAGACAGGTTGGGAAAGTGGGGCTTGTTCAGCCTGGAGAAGAGAAAGCTGAGGGGAGATCTTAGATCAGCTCCCGTTACCTAAAGGGGGCCAACAAGAGAGCTGGAGAGGGACTTCGTATGTAGGGATTGAACAAGGGGGAAGTGCTTTAAACTAGAGAGGGTAGATTCAGAGATTAGAAAGAAATACTTCCCTTTGAGGGTGGTAGGACACTGGAAGATACTGCCCAGAGAAGTTGTGCCTGCCTTATCCCTGGCAATGTTCAAGGCCAGGTTGGACAGGGCTTTGAGCAACCTTGTCTAGTGGAAAGTATCTCTATCCATGGCAGGGGGGTTGGAATGAGATGGCTTTTAAGGTCCTTTCCAGCCCAAACTGTTCTATGATTCTATGATGATTCTGTGATTTTAGGATTATACTAAATATATGAACCACAAATCCAGAAGGTTTTCCTTCATTTTGTGTAAAATAAAACCTGCAGTGTTTTCTGAAATGTTAATATGTGTATTAGAAATTGTTGTACTGAAATCAATAGAATTAATGGTGTCATTTCAATGCAAGTGAGAGGAGAATCTGTATTTCCATTGTGTCTCTAAGGCATGTGTCTTACTTAAATTTTACAAATTACAGAGTCAAATTCAAACTGATAGTAAATTCTATATGCTGAATTCTATATATAAAGTATGAGGATGAAAACCTTGGAACTGGTACTTTTGCATGCAGATTGAATTTAATCTAGGCAGAACAGCACTGCCAAAATTATCTAGAGAAATATTGAAGTCTTTGAGTTTTGGTCTTTACTAATAAGATTAAAAGCTTTTCTTATTCTTTTGTTGTACAGGAAATAATTTAAATGTCACTGACTTTTTTGAGTTATGCATAATGATAACATCTGCATAGTTCAGCTGCAGTAGCATCAATAGATCTTTCTATTAGAGTTGCCACATGGAAGTTTCCTCCTATAACAAAACAGGCTGTAACTTTCACTCATACCTGAGTAAAATTATGCCAAAACATTAAGAAAGACCCCTAAATTATTTCTTCTATCCTATTAGGTAAATCTCAAATGACAGCTCACTGTGTGGTTTGTACTCATATTAGTGACAGCAGAATATGTATGATTGTTATAGGAAAAGTAAAAGGCTCATGGTACAGATTTCACAGCCTCAAAATCTCTTTTTGTATGTTCTACAAACTGTGTCTTCAGCATAATAGCTGATGTAGCTGAGGGCGTTGACTTGAGAATGAACTCTGAGAGGGACTGGCCAAAGTGGCCTGATACTCTCATAGTCTGAATAAATCATTCAGCTTTTCCTGGGCCTCTCTTGCTGAACATTTCCTTGAGGATAAATGAAAACTGATGTGCCGGTTGGCACCGAGTCTCTGAAATGAATAAAACACTACCTGGTATTCTTTAACATCTTCAAGTCTGTTTTATCAACTGCTAGCATTGTTTCAAATTAGCGTGTCACATTTTATAGGCAGCTGAGAGAGAAATTCTTTCAAACACAGCCAATTAGGCTAAATAATGTAACATATTATTTGAAAAAATCAATATATCAGAGTGGCTTTTGGGTTTCATAGATCCAAACAAAAAATATTTTATAAATCAAATTCAGTATTAGACCTCTGCGAGAAAAGGCCATCATGTAACAGCAGTTATAGATTTATTCACTTTGTCTCTCTTGCCAGTATTTCTTATTTGAAGATTATACCAATAAGAAATAATGCTGATGTTTGTTTCCAAAGCCTTTTTGGCATAGGTGCTTTCTTAAGCAAATCATAAAATTCACAGAAAGTGGATGTCAGCACCTTCTAAAATATCAGTATAGGAAAAATGATTTATGGGCATATTATTTTTCAATAAAACATGCACTCTTTTTATGGAAACAGGTTTCCAATATTGATTGCATAGTTGCCAAAAATATTTTTGAAACATAACAAAATTGCAGTGTCATCTGCATTCCACCACAAATTCTTCTGAAAAGGGGTTGAATTTACTTTCATAGATGTTCACCAAAAAAAGTATGATTTACTTTTTTCAAAATCAAATAGTCTGTTCCTCTATCACTCCCTTAATTAAAGTTTTGTCCTCGGAGCTACCTCACTGAAGGCGACTCCACCCCTTGATGAGATCTTCAATGATGAATTAATTTTGTTTCAGATCTTGCAGTGCTGTCATGAAAGCTTTTTTGATTTCCTGTGTATGAAATTAATTGAGTGGTAAAAATCCACAGACAAGATAGTAATAGACCAGTTGACAATACGGAGATTTTGTGACTTAAAGGTTTGAGTTTCCATCCTTTACTTTCTTCTTTTCAATGGAAAACTGGCTAGGTCTCCTTGAATTTATAATACCAGAACATCAGTGGATGAAATTAAAGGCTACTTTTGTGAACAACAGCTGAACACAGATTTTTTTTCTCCTTCAGGAATGACAGCTCTAATCACTGACCTCCAGCTTTTTTCTTCCTGGGTTAATAAATCTTAAATCACCAGCGAAATAAGGAACTGTCAACCCATGAGTAGTACAAGGGTGTTGCTGGGTTATGCAGGAGAAGGTTGGAAAGGCAAAGGGAGTGTTGATTTTTACAGTGTTAGAGTCTAGTAAAACAGCAGGACTTTAAATCATTCAATCTGATTAAGTTAAAATTATGAGACTAAAAAATAATTATCAAACCTCTAAGGTAAAGCTTTTAAAGAATTTTTGTTTATTTATTTCCCAGTTTCTCCTAGAATTGAAAGTGAAAATTACAAAATTAAATCCATAAACTACTTTGAAGTAAATTTTATTTTGTTTCTTTGTGATCTTGGGAAGCTGGATAAATTTTGCATAAGCATCTAGCTGAGCAAAGTATTGTTCTAAAACCATTTGTTTATGATGAGCAATAACTTTACACCTATTTGACCAGTAATGAAATTTGGGATTTGTAAGTAGTAGCGTCTGAAATCAAATAGAACTAGTTGATTAAAATTCTGACTAGGTATTTGGCTTTTGGGTCATTCTTTACTGAATATCACTAAATTGAAATCATTATTTTGTTGGTACTGAACAGAGTAAATGAAGTCAGTGGAGCTGCTCACATGATCTTATTCAAGGGAAAACAAAATCCAGCTACATTTCTAGTATGACACATTTTTCCCGTTCTTATCCATAATTCATTTGTGCAAGTGGGCTTTTCTACATTTCCATAAACAATATGAAAGAAAGAGCTATTCTCATGATATCTTCAGAACAACAAAGAAGTGTTGAGATATTTACAGGAGCCCTTTCTTGTGATGTGTTCAGACTAATTTCTCTGATTAATGCGTTTAGTCTCCCAGTAAACACTTATTATTTAATCTTACAGCACTACTGGGTTTTTATTCTCTAGAAAACCAAAATGCCAAAAAAAATGTTATATCAGGATAATTTTTGAATTGGTAATTTTTTTAAATTGTTTATGTACATTTCCCTAAATAAAATGGCAAGATCTGTAGTGCTCAAATCACTCTCATCTGAAAAGTGATGTTCATACAAAACAAGAGCAAGGAAAGAGAAAAGCTACAATATTGTAGAGATAATCCTATGTGGAATGCAAATCATTTAATTGTTTTTTCTAAAAGCTATTTAAAAAAAAATTAAAAAGCAACTTGTTTACTAACATTGTAACTAGTAGCTATTCAAAACATTCTTGTAGATGTTGATCATTATATCTAAGTTTGTGTATAATATTTGAGGTCTTTTTTAATTGTACTGCATCTAATTTACTGTTTTCGAGAAAACTAAGTCAATTTAAAGAGAGTAGCATCCTTAGGCAGCGTGGATGAACAGAGTTATGTGTCAGGTAATGTACCAAGCGCAGTTTTGAGCTCTAAATAATGAATACATAGTACATCTGCTACCTCCCAGTGGTTAGGGATGGGAATTGTCCCACTTACAAGCGTTGACATGAAGCTATGCTTTAAAACCAAAAACTAAAAAATTTGAATTTAATAATATTGGAAAAAAAAAAAACCCACACTATTTTTATGTTTATGTAATTGATTGGACTTGCATATAGGGGGGTGGGAATTCTTTTTAAGCCCAGATTGATCAGTACAAATTAAAACATTTCTGTCTGTTAAAAAGCCCAAAAAGAAAAGTAAGCAAAGGCAGCTTGTGTACTGCCACTTGGCTAATAAACATTGCCTGCAAATTTAGCACTGTTACTTTGTACTCTGGCTCAGATACCCCCATGCACTTCAACCTCTGCTGAAATCACAGTGAGTTCAGTGCCTGAATGAGTCTGGAATCATTAAAGCAGTCAGAAGTGGTGAAACCAATGGTTCTTGTAAATTGTGGGAAGCTACTTGAACATCCACCTCTATTCTGGGTTTCTCATAAATTATAGGGAGGTATTCAGAGTCATGAGCAGAATTGAGATGTTTACCAAGGTTTGCTGGTTGTCACAGTAGGAACTGTGCATCCAGGTGCTGAAAGCAAAAGTTGTAGTGATTTATAGTCAGAAATGCCAATGTTCAATGTGAATTTATTTTCTAATCTACAGATCCAAAAGCATAATAACCTTTTCATAATTCTGTTGAAACTTCTCTGTTCAGTAGTCCTGAAATGCAATTGCTAGATGCTCAAAAAGATCTCCCAGGATCAAGAAATTCACAGTGATAGCATATAATATTGCAAAAACAAGTCTGTCTCACATAGCTGATTATTTTAGCACAGAAATAATGCATCAATTGTTACTGCAGATAAACAAAATTCCACTTTGCCTTCCTGAATGCCAAACATACAGGACTTAGCTTAGTTGAAATGATTCTTTGAGCTACAATGATAAATTACTTCTATTGTGCAATATGTCAAATACCATGCTTCCTTTCAATGTCCCATTTATTTCCACCTTTGGCTTGAGAAAGTTACTGCCTGATAACTGTCAGCATGGCTTTAAGTTACAGTTTGGGGGTATTTAGGTATGTTTAGATAAGTTCTGCTTAGGCCCAACTTCTTAGCTTCTTACTTTCTATTCTTTATTTTTTTTTTTTTCCAGAGAGCTACAAATCCATTTCTGATTAAGAGATACAATTTAGAACTGTCACAGATGCTTCGGCTTAGTAACTTTATTACAGCAAGATATCAAAGCATAGTTTTTCAGGCTAGATGAACTGCAAGAATACTTTATAATAATTTAATAATTAATAAAAATAATAAAAATTAGTTATTTCTGCTTATGCTGCATTCACAGTGCTTGCACTGAATATTTTCTGGATGGTCTTTGCCTGATATTCAAAAGGCTAAACAAAAGAAATACAGTGTTACAAAAATGAGCAAAACTCAGTATTTTCTGGTGTTTTTCAGGCATATGCTGCAGTCCTAAAAACACTGGAAGGTGAGCCTGTGGGTGTGCTCACCTTCTGCCACCTTTCTCTGTGCTAGAAGCTGGATATGACGTATGTAAATGGCAACCACTTTTAATGGAATGCTTATTCATAAAATGCAACAGGTTATAATGAACTGTTTATTTCTGTTGTAATACCTCTTCATTATCTACCATCTAGACTTTTATAATTTATGAACTTGCTTTTCCAAATTTCCAGAGGGAAAACCTCATCTGCTTTCTGTGCTTGGAAAGTATTGTGCATGACAGTATTATTTTTGACAGATCATAATAAACAGTGAATAAAACTTAAAACACACTCTGGAGTAGAACCTGGTGAGTCAGCATTTTGCAACTTGAGGATAAAAATATACCTAAATCATAAAAACTGTTAATGGTTCACCACAATAATGAGCAAATCAAGGTCTGAGTATTGAATCTTAGAACTGAGGGAAGTGTTTAGTAGTTTGACTAACAGCTGTCCAGAACTTCATTGAGTCAAGCAAAAGGTATTAGTGAAATAACTCACAGAAAAAAACCCCACAAATTAAGGAAAAAAGCAAACCAACAGGCAGACTTAGTGTGTAAGCACAGAATGTTCATTTCACAGAAATCATTTTTATAAGAAGGTGTTAGTGCGAAAGTATCTTCTCTACCATTTGCTTCCATATCCTACTCTGCTAATACAGGCTTCATCCACTCTTGCTGGTCTTAACACTTAAGCCTGAGTGCCTTCAAGTAATGCATTAAGGAATTGATTACCATCTCTTACATGCTTATTATTTCACTTTTTTCCCCTGAGAGGGAAATGCATGCAGTTGGAATGTGTATTTTGTATCTGTATGTACTGTTGATGTGCACAAATAGATATGTCAGTCTGACTGATCTGTATGTCATTCTGTCTGATACAAAGCCAGATTGCAGGAACACAGTTTACAGCTGGAGCAGGAAATTACAAGGTTTGTGACAGTCCATAGTTCCTCTGGTCATCTCCTCCATAGTCATGGGCCAGTTTGTGGGAGTACATTATCTTCTAAAAAAGCAAGCAAGCTCTGTCTTTTTTTCTAGCACCCCATTCTGGTAGCAGAATGAAGTTATTGGACGTGGTCCTTATAAGGACCCAAAAATAAGTATAAGTTGGTGAAATACAACAAAATTCAAAGTTGTGAATATGACTTAGATGCCGGTTCCCAAGCTGCAATATTTAATAAAGCTTAAGATTTCTTTTTGGATTCTAGGTTCTGAGTTTTAATTTAAATGTCTGTATGCTGATGTTCTGGTTTCAGCTTTAACAGTTATTTTTCTTCCTAGTAGCTGGTGCAGTGCTTTGTTTTGGCTTCAGTCTGAGAACAATGGTGATAACACACCGATGTTCAGTTGTTGCTAAGTAATGCTTACCCCTATCAAGGACTTTTCAGTCTCATGTTGTGCCAGTAAGGAGGGGCACAAGAAGCTAGGAGGAAGCAGAGACAGGACACCTGACCCAGACTAGTCAAAGGGGTATTCCATACCACAGCACATCATGCCCAGTATATGAACTGGGGAGAGTTACCCAGAAGTGACCGATCACTGCTTGGATTGGGCTGGGTATCGGGCAGCAGGTGGTGAGCAGTCTTACTGTGCATCACTTCTGTTTTCTGAGCTTTCATTTCTTCTCTTGTTTTTTTCCTATTATTATTATTATTATTATTGGTATTTTTGGTATTCTTTCTATTATGACTATATTTTACTTTATTTTAGTTATTAAACTGTTCTTACCTCAACCCATGGGGTTTACATTCTTTAGGTTCTCCTCCCCATCCCACCCTGGAGGAGAAGGAATGGGGAAGTGAGCATGGTGCTGAGTTACTGGCTGGGCTTAAACAACAATAGTTGATTTTAAAATCTGTATTTCTAAATCAGAATATAGACACACAGCTGGCATTTATGCATTGAAATAGGGGATTTATTGATTTACCTTTGGTACTGTTTTGTCACTTACCTGGATTCTTAATTATATTAATCATTAAAAGTTTTAAGTTCTTATACTTTCTGAAAGCCTAGATCCTGTTGTTTTGACTAAAGGTACTTGAATCTGCAGTATTCTTTTACCTTTCAAACTATTACTATTTCCCCAAGTATCTCTGCATTTATGTTCTGCTTTGAAACATAAGGCTAGATGCTCCTCTTTCATCCTCAAGTATAGTTGTCCCTCTTATTCTCCTTTAATGAAACAAATTAAAATAAGTGATTTTAAAATGCAATTCTTTTATACCTGACTTTTTTTTTTTTTCCAAGTGAACGAAGCAGCTGCAAGTGATTGATTGTTTGTTGTCATTGTGCTCTTGCACTGGTAATGACATACAAATACTTATTTTATTCCCTCTATTTCAGTATGGCCACAGAACTGTCACAACAATTTAAATGAAACAATGTGGGAACATGAGTCATAAGACTGGCAAATGTACATGAATTACTTGAAGTATTCTATTGTGTTTAATATTTAAGTTTTAAATCAAAGTCTTCCCATTGCATTTTAGAGAATTAATATTTTTAGTTTGAAACATATATATTCTGAAAAGCTAAAAAGTGGAAGTAAATAATATCAAATTGCATACTAGAAATATAGCAGTTAAGAAATGTATTAAATTATACTTGCAGACAACCTACAACCTTTCCCTGAAATAATATTTCCCAGAAATAAATTTTTATTTTTCTTTTTTTTTAGAAATAAATGTCATACCAATAAAGATGAAAGGTGTTAAACCTGATAGGATAATTTCTTTGCTGAGGCACAAATTGGTGGAAGGTGCAGATCATTTACACCATGCCTTAGAGATAAAAGCAATTGCTTTAGCCACCAGTACTAAACATCTTTTGTGTTCTCTTTTTTTGTTTTTCTGGAGTGTTAGTTTTCTATACTGACCTAACCACTTATTGGGATTCGTTTTCAGAGTCTGCAGTCAAGCACTGAGGTGATCGTTGCCAGGCAAATGACTGTCCATGCAGTGCCTAGGTTGAGTCAAGCTGAATTCACCTCATCTTTTGCTGGTCATGATTTTACAGACATCTTTCCTTCCCCTTCCTGCTCTAGACTATGGAGACCTATTTCACTTAGTCATTCCCTTTATGGAAGGTATTTCTTGTCTTTGATCATACTTTTTGCCTCTTTCTCCTTTTTTTCATTTTTACTGTAATCTTCCTGAGGCAAAAGAACCAAACCACAGGTGTTATCCAGATTTATCTAGTACCGTAATGATGCTCTCTGTTCTATTTTCTGTTCCTAATTATTCTGAACATTTAATTTGCTTTTTCTGTGCTGCTGCACACAGATGTCTATCTTCATGAACTTTTTCATAAAAATACTCTCAAAAGCCTTTTATCATTATGAAATTTCTTTTCTGAGTGGTAGCATTGCTCATAACCCTGTCACTGCATCATGCCCCAGATTTCCAGTCATTGCCATTGTTCAATTACTTTTTAAGAACCATGTCACTGGCAGTGATAGACTTATTTACTAACCTGATCATTTTGCCATGTTAATCTACTAACAGATTGTTAGAATTCAGCCCTGTAAAAAGACCACTCACAAGGAAAATTATAAGAATCACTGTAATTTGGGTACCAATGGGGCGATGGATCTCAGGGCACTCAAACAGTACAGAGCACTTAAAGTAAATAAGCCCTTTCCTTAACCAGCACTGCTCTTTGATGACACTTTAGAAAGTAATGGCCTGCTACTCACAATTAAAGAAGGCAGATTCCCTCTTTAGACTCAGCCAAAAGACCAACCTTGTGTATAACACATAGTCTTAACAATCTGCGACTGAAAATTGCAATGGAGTCATTCCAATTTCAAACACAAAACACAGTTATTGCAATGAAGAAATTTACAAGCAGATGAGCTAGAAGTAATGAATACTTCTTTATAGAAAATAGGTTCCATGAATCCTCTTCTATTGACCACTGTCTATGTCCTATTTTTGAGATCAAAATGTTCCTTGTTTATGCAGAAATGAAATCATTTTATAGACAGATGACAGGCATACTGTGTACTAGAAGAGCAGCTGTTGGCAACATCATAAAAAATCCTAGCAAAAGCAAGGATATTGAGAGCAGCTGCTAGACACTTTCTAAAGTAATATCATTATGTTTCTGTACTAATTCTTGAGAGCACAGTTCAATTTCTTAATAGTAAATCTCTGCATTTTGTTTCATAGCAACTGAATTAGGCTCATACTTCTTAACTGACTTGTAAGAAAATCTTTATTTTTCAGTGAATTTAGAAAATTACACCAAGTCCTGAAAATGTTTTAATGTCTCCAGTATAATTTCCCGATGCTTTAAAAAAGCCAAGTGTGAACTTTCAGGCTAATTTACTACTTCTGTGTCTGCTTATTGCATGTGTTTCCCATTAATAACTAAATTAATTAGATTATTATTTTGTGTACTTACTTCTTTGACATTCCTGTGTGATTGGTAGCAAAACGTCTTTCCTGCTTTGTTGGAAAAGTAATTACATACTCAAAATCTCACTTTAAAAGGTTGGAAACAAAATTTTATGAACAGATTGGAAAGGTTCCAAAAGGAAAAGTCCTTTAAATATTACATGTGTATGATAACTACATACCACAAAAAAGGATAGCTACAAATGGGAAGGATAGTTTGACAGGTCAAAAATTGTATTTGCATCTTTCTGGAAAAGTAAAAGCAGATCCTGAAATACTCCTCATCCTGGTCTCACAGCCAAGGTGCCTTGAACCAACCCTTCTACTCTGGGTTTTTTAGTGTCTTTCAGAGGTTCATATTTGGTGTAGTTGGGATGTAGGTCAGTAAGGCTGTGGTTCTGATGACCTTAATTTATCTTCTACTTGGTTCATTCTGCAGAGTTATGTTCTCTAACTTGTCACCACATTAAATGCCCTTCCACGACTGGTTTGAGATCAGTTCATCTCTACTTAAAACAGTTTGTACAAGCATATCTTAAGAGGACTGACATTGAAATACTAATTCTTTCCACAGATATCATGTCATACTTGCAAGTAATTTTAGTTACGGTTATTCATAGAGTTATACTCACCAGTTACCTGTATAATTTAACAAATCAATGTGCCTGTGAAATCTCTGGTACAGGTTGATTTCTTAAAAAGCATCTGCAAAGCAGAATTCTGATCTTTAGTATCATCTCCAAGACTGCTTAACTAGCTTACACTCCATCACTACTGTGTAGATAACAAAGATGATAAGGGATGAAACCCCCACTTCAAATTTATAGCTAAATGTACCTTCCAATGGATAAAGACTTCAGTTTTGAACATGAAACTGATATGGTTGGAGATTTTTCTTTTCCAGTGTTACCCTTCTGGATTTTTGTATCAAGGTGGTTATGAGTGGTAAATGAGTCTGTTCTTCACGATGATTACTCAGAATATATCTTAAAGCTTCCCTTCAAATCCAGCTATTTCTGAGAGCTTTTTCAGATAGATTTACAGACCTTGTGGCAACATGAGTAAGTGACTCGGAAGTACCCTAGTACAGTTTGACAGCTATTGCTGTCACGTGGAACATCTCATGTTCATCTCTTCTAAGAAAATAAATTATAATGTGCACCTGCTGGCCTGGGAATAAAAAACACTTAAGTTATAATCATGATAACTAGTTATGACATAATCCTGTGTTTAGTTAATACAGTCCTAAAAATGACCTGCAGTGGAGTCCCACAGCTATTGTGGAACTGGGTAGCTGGTAGTTACAACTGCATCAAGTTGCTTACCAGTATAAAGTGCAAACTCTCTCCAAACTGTAAGCTCATAAATCCAGGGAAAGCAAAATTCAAATTCTTAAGAGAGTTTAATGTGCTCAGCATAATTTTTAAACAGAAAATGCTTTTAAAGAGAGGAACAGTAGATAAGGAACTGCTCCACAGTAACAGTAAATTCTTTAAATCAGCTGCTATGGAAATACTATATAAATAAAATCAACTTATTGGATTCCGGTCTTATAGGTAACTTCTAAGCAGCACATAAGAAATGAGGGAGGAATGCTTTATTCATGTGGTGTAAGTGGTGCTCAGCTTTGGATAGCCAGAAGGGAAAAAAAGGTAAAAACTTCATTTTCCAAATGAACATGTGGGTGTAGACAATCCTTGCTGTAGTGCAGGAGTTTAGAAGCTACTCAGATTACTTAAATGCCATGGAAAAATTAATGAGAAAAATCTTCTTGTCACTCTTTCAGCATGAGTTTTGTTTGAAGGATTATCCTTGAAGAGTATCACCAGGTGTGTTAATAAAGGACCATCAACAGCACTTTAGGCAGGAGAAGGAAGTAATAAACTTGCTAAGTTTGTTTCTGAACTCAGTGATTTAAAAAACCTGACTGTTCCATAGCTTCTGGCAAAACACATTTTCAATGACAGCTTCTTTTTGATGCTGTTTTCAGTGAGCAACAGGATCAAACTGAGTAGTAAAAGTTGGCAGGGCTTTTGCATACCTCTCCCTCTCACGCTATGATGAGAGTTTTTAAGTAGTTTCAGGGAAGTCCATTCACATGTTATAGAATGCAAGAGATATCATTCTCTTGCTAGTATACAGGTAAATGCTATTCATGGTCCAATGTATAATCAGCAGAGAGATTTTTTTCAATTCCCCAGCTTATCTAGCCAATACAACATCCAGTGTTTTGGATTTCAGGAAGAGGAAAAGTTGAAGTCATGCTATGTAATCAGGACAGATAATATCTATAAAAGCCAGCCACCTGTACCTGCCCATACAGCTCTCAACAGATTGCCCTCCTGGCTGCAATGCTACCTGCTCTTCACACTCTTCATATTCTAGTTGCAAATCTGGCCCCTTTTGCGTGATCACAGTAAGAGGAAAGATACTTCTGCAGCTTTTTCAGTCTTCTAGTCCATGTACTCAAAGCACTTGCAATTTAAACTAGTAAAGACTGGTTTGAAAGGTATTAACCAGACCGCCCAGTGTGCCTGTTCGACCCTTGCTATCGAAAATTGAAGATGCGGTATTTTTGTTTATATATGGGCTCCTAAAATAATAGAAAAGTTGTTGAAAAGGACATGTAGGACTATTGGACTTTAATTGTCCAACGAGGACTAGCTTCAGAGTTGGATCAGATTGCTCAAAGCCTTGCCATGGTAGGACTGGAAAATATCCAAGGGATAGAAATTACTGAAATATTTGAGTAGACTTTTCTAAACTGCTGGGTTACCATCCTAGGGAAGAACTTGTTTTTCTGATGTCCAGCCTGACCCTTCTAAGCAACCGTTTGTGACTATTGTCCCCTTTTAACTCATCTGGCATTATTAAGAAAGGTTGGCTCTTCCATCTTTGTAACTAGTTTTAAAAGAGTTGCAGGAGCCTGTCTGACTTACAATAAGCTAGAATCCTGAAGGGTTCTACATCATTTTACACATGCTCATAGAGAATTTCAGAAGGAAACAGAATTAATAATTGGGGAAAGGTACACAATTACATTCGAAGAGAAGTAATTTGATGGAATTTTTGTTGGCAGGGATATCCACAACACCATGTAGGGATTCCTTTGTCTCATGGAATTAAAACTAATTAGAGTTATATAATTACAGCTAAAAATAAAGAATTATTTCTTAAATTTTGGCTTTCATTAGGGGATGGTATTGAATTTATTTTATTCGTAGCAATCATGTGTTATGTAAATTAACATATGACAGGAACATCCTCAGAATGCACTGAAAGCTGATGGCATGTTCCTGAACAAAGAGGATTTAGGTGTAAAACTGAGTCCAAAGTTTAAAGAAAATGACTGTTCTGAATGCTGTTTAAACAAATTTAGGGAAATTAATTCAATTCAGAATTTCAGATTGCTGGGTGCTGGGAATGTTATTTTTTGTGTATTTTTGGTGGAACTCATGGCAGTTGCTAAGGGTTGTAATATAAAGATACTAATGTATAGCAGTGTGGTTACAGTCATGTATGCAATTCATTGTCTGAATGTATGAAGAAGAGCCATCCACAGGGAAAGTATAAAGTAAATACTATAGATGAAGAGCAATAATGTTCAGCACTTGAAAGGCAGATGGATAAACTCAGTGAGGGCAATGTATATAATCAGCATAGAAATCAGCATTCAAGAAAAATATAGTCATTGCTCTCTGCAGACTGCAAAACATAATGATGACAGCACAAAGCATTATGGCATTAGGTCATTTTAATATACATCCAACTCTAAGATCTTAATTTGATTTCACTTAAATAAGTATCTTCTTTAAGTCTTGTTTGGATGGACTGAAGAGTTGCAATTTAGACTTGCTGAAAGCTAAAGTTTTATTATTTGTTTTATTAGATTTTTTTTGGCATCTTTAGCACAGATTTCAACAAAGTACTAGCTAT